>JAVQKC010050162.1:0-12937 GCA_036025475.1 Philypnodon macrostomus | reverse complement strand
CTGCTTTGGACCTGCTTTGGACCTGTTTTGGACCTGCTTTGGACCCACTTTGGACCTGCTTTGGACCTGTTTTGGACCTGCTTTGGACCCACTTTGGACCTGTTTTGGACCTGCTTTGGACCTGCTTTTGACCTGCTTTGGACCAGCTTTGGACCCGCTTTGGACCAGCTTTGGACCCGCTTTGGACCTGCTTTGGACCGGCTTTGGACCGGCTTTGGACCTGCTTTGGACCCGCTTTGGACCTGCTTGGACCAGCTTTGGCCCCCTGCTTTGGACCAGCTTTGGACCAGCTTTGGACCTGCTTTGGACCAGCTTTGGACCTGCTTTGGACCCGCTTTGGACCTGCTTTGGACCCGCTTTGGACCCGCTTTGGACCTGCTTTGGACCTGCTTGGACCTGCTTTGGACCTGCTTTGGACCTGCTTTGGTCTTGAGGCACGCTTTACTCGTTTTCTTTCTTACATAATCAATGCAGCTGCTCTGTGTTTGGGACGACACTGCGCCCTTTAAAGGACAAAACTCTTCAATGGCATGAAGTTATTTTCTTTTGCATGAAACATATATATTTATAAATACATAGCATAATATATCAATATTGAAATCAAAATAATAAACTAAATTAAGTATATGAATGAATATCAGTGATTAGAAGTATAATGCTCAAAGGGGCTTTTTGTATATTTGTGCTTATTTCATTATTGTATCATGGAGCAATGCATTTATATAACAGGCTTATTACTCATAACAAATAACTATATTTTAGCAAGTCATTCTTGTTTAATTTCTATTCAGCCTATTCAGATGACATATAGCATAGACTCGCAATTGTGGTCTTTTCCTTTAGATGGCGCCACGACCAAACTATAGATATAATTACCATACTTACACTTACCACGAGGAGGCGGTGTGTGATCAATTGACAGCCCCTTCACCTGTTACAGAGACAACTACTCATTCAATATTCCCAGCATATGAATTTAGAAATATGACTTGTGCTTTGGCAAAATATAGATCTGGCAGGCATTGCTTCTTCTCGTGTTTTTACCTGCCTATTCACTTGCACAGTCTACATTAGTAAGTAGTGTCTTTAAAGTTCCCGTGAAAAGGGTTTACTTTCAACAGACATGCATGAGACTCATTTTATATAAAGCCAATTACAGCCCAGTTTGAAACCCTCAGCCCGGTTCTTAATAAGCCATGTTGAACTCAAGTGTGTGTTTTGATTTTAATTAATATTTGTTGATATTTTGAGTTGTTAGCCTAATGATGCACACACTGTCTACGGGTCAGTCTTTCCTCAGCACGACTTCACTGTCTCTCACTAAGCCTTTCTGACTGAACGGGCTAAACTCGGCTCTGCTAAATTCACTGTAAAAGAAAGTTTGGTGTGGTTCAAACCAAAGGAGACACAGTGAGGAGCATAACAAAAACAGAATAAGCCAATTATCCAGATGGGAGAATTAATTAGGCAGAAAAGGATTGTGGTTACAGACAGCTGTGGTGGTGGAGGAGCGGCCTGGCCTGTTCAGAAGTTCAGCTGCAATGCGACTGTGAGATGGAGAGATGAGACCTAAACCAAACAAGTGAATCAACTTAACCCCTTCAAAGTCTTTAGGTTTTTATTCTTGTAGCCTACTCATGTTAAAGGGGTAGTATGCAACTTTGTGATCCTAAATGAGTTGTTGTGGGGTGAATGAAGCTTCCTTCCTAGGATGAATGCCCCAGGAAGTCCTCGGGTCAAGTCACAGGTCTCACCAAAAACCACAAATAGCTTTTAAACAGGCTTTTTGGCAGAGAGCGCTCCAAGAAATAAAAAGAGGCCAATCTGACGCAGACCTGGTGTTTTTGTGTCGAACAGTAGCTTTATGATCGTCTAGAGTCTATATATGAAGTGTATATTCTTTGTGTTTTTTCTGTGGACAGGGCTAGTCTCTGAAACTCTTGGGAAGGAGAAATGTGACCAAACAGTCAAAAGTTGCATAGTGCGTCCCTTTAAAGTGTGTTTTACTGTAAGAAAAATGTGTTATTTGGGTACAATCTCCAACCAGTCTGTTGTGATTTACCATTAGCAGTCTGGCTGAATAGATGCTTGACGCACAATCCATTGGAAATTGCTTTATTTATTCATTGATCATCCTTTGCTCTCCAGATCAATCCCTAACCAGGGGCCTTAGGCAGGATACACTCTCGACAATGATCAATTAGTCACAGAGCTGACACAGGGACACACAGAGAGAGAGAGAGAGAGAGAGAGAGAGAGAGAGAGAGAGAGAGAGAGAGAGAGAGAGAGAGAGAGAGTGAGAGAGAGAGAGGTGGACAATCTCACTATTCACTAATGAGACTATAGGTCTCTTAACACATGCAGATGGAAGAACGTCTGAGAACCCAAGGAGAACCCAAAGTAACACGGGGTGGACATGCAGACTCCTCCCAGCGAGATTGCAGTCTATCACTTGTGTTACTCAAAGCGATTGAGTCATTAAATAATTAAAAGTCCTGTTTTGAATATTTATTATAACGTTTACAGTCCTAAATATCTGCTCTAATCCCTCACATTTAGCCTCACAGCAGATGATTAGCATTGACTAGAAAATATTTAAAGTTTGTTTTAATGTGGTTTTATTAAGAAAAAGTGGAGAGTTTGATGGAACTCCCCACCTAAGGCCCATAGTTGCTGGGAAAGACATTAATGAACTTGCTTGCCAATATTTGAGAACCCTGTAACAGTTATCCATTTATTAAAAAGATATCCTCTTGTGCTTTGTCAAAACAATGTCCCATTTTTACGTCACCTTCTTCCTAACATTGAAACATTTCGGAAGCAGTTTCTATGGCCCCTTTAAACCAGGTTCAGTATTAGCCTGTATCAGATTTATGTAGTGCTCCGGCTGCAGCTGTCCTCAGCAGCATGACTCTGTGTGCTCCACATTAAGTCAACAGAGTTTTCTTTGTTGCCAGAGTATTGCTGATTTCCTGAAGCCAATAGGAAATATAACATAGTAATTGGCAGGAGAAGGCTGGGGGTGACACGTCCCTGCTGTTTCACAGACCTCTAACAATGCAGCCAAAGAGAGCACACACCAGACTGACCCATAGTGTGTACAGTATCCATGTACCTCCATGAATACTGTACATATTCTCTCAGGGTCTGTGCATGCTGTAGTCTTTTGTTTCTGCATTTGACCCATCCTGTGAATACCCAGTGTGGTAACCTGTCATGAGCAGTGGGTAATCTTCTCGAGATCTTGAGCTAATATTCATCAGGATCAAGCTGGAGTACTGTGCATGTTTTAGGTTGATAGAAGAAACCAGGATAACCGACTGAAAAAAAACAATCAAACATCCAGGAACAAGGAGAACACGCGAACTACACCGAGAAAAATCGTGCTCATTATAAGAACCATAAACCGTGGATTTGTTGGCGTGCTAAAGGCTAAAGTTGATCTTATGTGCCCTGTGGAGACAACCAATCCTTCCCAATGATTATCTTAACACAGTATATGGATTTTACTTTTTTGCACTCTTTTGTGAGCCCTCGCTGATCGAACTCTCTCCATTTTTCCGGGCTTGGGACTTCCATATAGGTGACCCTTGTGGAATGACGTTCAAGTCTCCCGCATGACGGAGAACTTACACTAGCTCACCTCAAAGTCTCACCTGACAGAGTGCATCAAAATAGCCTGGATTTGAATTGTGCCTCAGGCGTGAGTTTCTCATTGTCATCCCCTTCTCTTTTCTTGATTTCCTGTTGGCATTACTCTCCAAAAAATATGTCCTTTATAGAGAGAAAAACAAATATTGAAATGAATTATTTTGTTTAGGTCTGTACATTCTTAAACAGTGACATACATACAATACATGATACATAATTTCTGAGAGTTGTGTTGTTTCTCTGTATCCAAATACACAATTTTTTCAGATTTGATTACTTTCCCAGTGTGTTGTTTGGCTAAAAAGGACGTAATGGTAATGTAGTGGTTTGTATTTTGGACTGATCTTTTTGTGGTTACATCAGGGTGTGTCCAGGATGTGTGCAGTTCCATTTTAAAACACAAGTCAATTTACTTAGTTGGGTTTTATGGGAATAGTCAAGAAATACATGCAGCAGCTGTGTCTAGTGTTTGTGTGATTGCTGTACCATATAATGCATTTAATCTCAAACGAGAGACTAGAGCCTACCTCAGCAACTATGGGCCATAGACTGTTGTTAATCGCATGGCTGACACACAGACATCCATTCACCCTTACATTCATTCATCAAGACCAATTTAGATTCACCTATTTCACATTTATGGGATTACCTGGAGAAAACCCATAGCAGCACAAGGAGTACTGAACTCATGATACTCAAGACTGATCTCTGACAAATGAACTCACCTTTGCGATAATGTGGGTCAGAATGGCCTACAGCGACCAGCTCACCTCAAGACAATTGTGGTAACAGGGTAAACCACAGCACGATTACTTATATATCAAATACTAATTAAATAAATAACAAATTACTTTTGTATGTATGAATGTGAGCATTATGGAAATCGCTGATGACACCAGCACATATATGGCATTGGGGGAAAGATGTCCCATAGTGATGCACTATCTTTTTCATTTTCATTGAACAGAATTTATGCTATACTTGAACCTGCACTGCTCCATGACATTTATTTTTAGCCATAAACTATATAAAGCTCTACCTCTCAACAAGGAGGTTGTGGGTTTAGTCTTGTGGCTGTCCAATTTAGTGATTTCAATTTAGTGAATGAATGGAATTGTCTTTGTGTCAGTCTCTGTGTGTGCCCTGCCTAGAGCCCATGGTGGTGGAAGGTGGAGATCACCAACAAAGGGCAATAAACCACACAAATATTGTCATATTTTGGTTCAAGTAAAATCCTATTGTGGTAAAACTATTTCACTGATCCCACTGTACCCTGTCTATCTGCTGTCTGTCTGAATCTCGTTAGACCTTTTCCATTGTCGTCTGGTGACCCTGCTCTGGAGATGTGCAGAAGATCAAAGACTCTAACCCCTCTTGACCTTTGACCCTAAAGTCTGGTCCTCATCCACTGTAGGAAGATGTTTACATGAAGTTTAACGAGACACATCAACGGTTTGAAATAGCAGCTGTCTGTCAAACACGGATGATAATTGAGAAAATGAAAGTGTGTCATGTACAAAAGACTGTGATATAATGAAAAGTCCATATTTGACCTTGTACAAAAGCTTGTTGCTGTAGGGCCTGTGCACTAGCCAAGAGAGCCTTTCAGAGATTGGAAGAAAATGTACTTGTAACCTCAAAATCATGTTTTATTGAACAAGTAAAAAGTATATATAATAATGAATATTTATGTAATTAGATGGAGAAAAAATAACATAAACTTAAAAAGTAAAGTATATCTTTACAAAACAACAAAAATTTGAATTTTTCACAATGTCAAGCAAAACCAAGGCCCAGAGCCATAGAGAGTTGAGCCACCGGAGGTCCATAAAATTTGAGCGACAGCTTCAAAATAGTTCTTCCTTAGCTCAATGCATTTGAATGGCACTTTTAGCTTGAACAGCTACTTGCCAAGGCCTATAGGTAACATACATTTGGAAATAAGATTTCTCAAATAGAAATAAAAAGTATAGTGCAATAAAGCTACTCTTAAAAGCAGGCCATTTATTCAAAAAGTTACTTAAGTAAATGATAAACCAAATGGAACTTTTAACCTCAGCCTTCGTTATTGCATTTGGATTTTTCCCTGTAACAAGAACCACTTTCATTTCATTTCTTAGGGCCTCGGCTGGTTTTGCATATCTAATCATTTGGTGGTCATTTTAAGTGTACTAATCAGATAATAACCTACAGCGTCTGGAGGAAGACCAGACCTGTCGTCCACTGCACTCAGGCCTGACTGGAAGCAGCTGTTTATCACAAGTTTGTGAAATCTAAGTGGATGAGAAGTGGACAACTGTTTGTCTGTCTATGGTACAGTATGTTCACACTCATTTTTTATTTGGATTGTGCTTGGAAGTGCTTCTTGTTCTCATCAGGATTATGGCTGTAACTTTATCGTTATCGCAATATCAACAATAATCTTAATATATTATGCCAGGGTCATTAATCAGGCAAAGGTTTACACTGTTAAAATTATTGTTCCTGTTAGAGTCTTGAATGAAAATGTATTGTGACCTAATATCATGCAGCCTTAATCCGGATCACACTACATTCTGCTAATGAGGCAAGTAAGGACTGGAAAAGCCCAACCTAGTACATCATTTGAAAGCATGTCCCAGTTTTCCCTCAAAACAAGTAGTGTAGGTATAACTTTTGTAATCTGGAAGAATTTAACTATAATTTATTTGACTGTAAATATCCCATTATGGAAGAAAAGTACTCTGTCTTGCGTAGAATTCTTGGAAGTTAGTAGGAGTTTGTCCCGCAGTTGACGGCAACAGACAATTAGCACGTCACTGAGCACAGCTGCCTTATTCAAAACATGCATGTTAAAATATTTATTTTTATTGGTGAGAGAAGGTCATCACCTGGTATATCAATTCATATGTGGCAGATGTTTGCAGCTGGACCAATAGCAGCACATTTCAAAACACAGAGAGACACTGATATCTTTCGGTTGCCGTCAATAACAATCTGATTTGTCGAATGCTGTGGTGTCAAAGGGGTTTTACAGCCTCTGTGGTGAATATACGAGCACCATCAGATGGTTAGTGCATTTCTGAGTCATCTCTCATCTCTTCTGGCACACCCAGCTGCTGTGCGGGGTTGGATTCTAGTAAGTGAAATGGCACACTGTTTTTCTGAAACCTGCCGTAACTGTCTATCTAGAAAAGATATTACAGTATGCCCCATGATATAAACAGATTTGAACAACTCCATTTAAATACACACCTGGCATCAAAAGGCCATATAGACAAGCCATAGCTATATCGTCACTGGCCATTTTATTAGACATACTCATTTACCTGCTTGTGAGTAAAGAAAAACAGTCAATGGATTTACTCATGTACATTATGACATTAACACAAACCTGCTGAAGTTCAAAGCAAACATCAGAATGAAGAAGAAAGGCGATTTAAGGGACTTTGAACAGGGTGTGGTTGACGGGCCATTCTGAGTTTTTTTTAGCTTCTACTGCAGCCGTATCTAGGCTTTACAGGGAAGGTTCGAAAGGAATGCAACATCCAGTGAGGGCACTTCTGTGGGTGAAAAGAACTTTTTGATAGCAGAGGTAGCCCTGATAACCACTTGTTATGGCACCGGCACCGAATATCCCATTCACATGTTTAAATTGACACTATAGCTAAACTAAGACTTGAAAGAGGTTGCTAACTTGACTGGACAAAACGATGCTGACGTGCTGAATGAGAAGATGGGTCAATTGCAGAGCATGATGATCTTGCTGTTAAAGCAGAAGACCACTCCCCAATGAACACGACAATTCAGTCGCCACACAAAATGGCTTCCCCCTCACACTCCTGATTGGAGAAACTCACAGCAGCTACGAGCACAACGATTGGCCAAAAGAATCATGTAAGATGTTCACGTGACTCAAGCGATACAACGTGACTGAGGGCGTATTCAGGTAACCAGGAGAGTGGAATAGCATCATTTTTAACCTGAGTTACATACATCAACATCTGCAAAAAACATTTCTGAACATACAAGATGACAAAACATGAACAAGCGGGCTGTACCACCACACCCTGTGCCACTTCAGTAGGTATACAGACCCTCGTGAAGTGGCCTGTGAATGCAGACTTTGAATGAAAGACTAGAGGCTCCTAAATTACTATTGGAAACCCATTGCACATTCTTTGGTCCAGTCAGATAGCATCACTTGGAAAGCTAAAGGCAAACTTCTTGGAAAGGTCAAAATGACATAAACATAAATCACTGGAACGGTCACTGCAGAGTTCAGTGTAATGACCATGAAATGGGAAGGCCACTGGGAAATCAATAGTCAATAAGTATTGAGCAAGTCATATATGGTCCAGTAATGTTCACTTAAGGCTATGAGTCTGGAAGGAGTACAAAATATATGTGCTTGTATCTCTGCATCTACACTTCTCAAAACAGTCAAATAGTTGGCTAACCTTATCCTGAAATGGTTCATGATTTTGAAGAGAGATATTAAGAACCCCCCCCCCCCCCCTTGTTTAAACCTGGCTAATTTGGTTTAGACCTGGTTTGGTTCTATTTTGAGAGCCATATTTTGCCTTGGTTTAGGTCCCTGTTTTACCTTTATTTAGTAATACTTGAAAAGACAAATATTTTCTGAGATGGCACAGAAATCTGAAAACTGCTGATTTAACCAACTCAAACTTAAACTCAGACTTGTTTAATTCTGTGAATAAAGGTGCAGCTTAAAAGTAGACTATATATCTCAATGTAACACATATTGTACAGAATTCTTCAGTTCAAATAATTTGACATTTTCTATCTCCCATAAGCCATAACCCTCAGGTACCAGATCTCGACTGAACTGGGTACCCCCGGGACACTATATAAAGACAGCGTGAGTCTAAATGTCAAAGCCAAAGAGTCATTGAATGGCAAAAGCAGATGAAAGGCGATAAAAAGTTCTAGAAGATAGAAAGATGCTTTTCAATGATGTCGGAAGCATCAGTTTTCCACATTTCAGGAGTGTTTGAGGAGACCAGGGACAGCAGTATTAAGCACAAAGCATTCTGAAGGGCTACATCACTGAACAAAGATCAACATTGCTCTATTACAAATTGTAATCATCAGTAATCATTCACACAAAAAATCTTTCATTGTCTCACTTTACTTAAGTAGATCAGTCCAAATGATGTGCATTCAGCTCACATGGACTATTTCACATTTTGAGATGCTGTATTATTTCTATTGGCTTAATGCAAAAAATCCTTCTACCAGTTTTAACCTACACATTCTAGATTGCATTTGAGATTTCTTAAATTGTCTTAATGTGAAATATTCTATGGTAGTTGAATGCACATATTTCTAGTTGGACTGATTTACTTAAGTAAACCGAGACAATGAAAGATTTTTCTGTGAATGTCTGCCATGTCTCCAACAGTCTGCCCAAGGCAAGATGATAACCTTTCCATTTGTGTATTACAGTGAAAGATTTAATGAATAATGGACTCTGAGAACGCCTAGCGGTCTTAAAAAGGTGTAATATAAATGTAATACATTAGTATTATATTTCTACATAAACATAACAAAACAAAAGTAACTAAGAAACCAGACGAATCCCGCTCTGAGACTCTTTGGTAGTCCTGTATGTTGTTTAAATTCAGCCCCGGGGCACTGTTCTCTGACGCCAACAAAACAATCGCAGCTGATTCTTGCACTTTTACATCATGTCATTTTCACCAAAGGACCCTTGAGCTGGAATGTGACTATCTGATCAGTTTCCAGGCAATTTTAAACATATCAACACACACTATCTCGTCAACAGGACGACTTCATCATTCATTGTTTGCCCTGTTACGCCTGATCACCATGGAGAAACCACATCTCTGTATAGTGACTTAATCAAAAGAGCATGTTCATATTACAAATCGGGAAGTGCTTTTTGGCAACAGCTGTTTTCAGGTACTATCATAACTGGGGAAGAAGCTTAGGGTTGGGAGATGTGTTATCGTGGCCTGAGTGGGTGCAGAGCATAGTGGAAAAAGCAGCAGCTAAAGGAGGAAACGTCCAACATAGACCAATAAATTACTTTGGAGTGCGATTCGTTTGTGAACATTCCCAAGATCAGCCTTATCACCATCATCATTAATATCCCTTATCGTCTTATCTTTGTTATTTCTAAAAGGGCCACAATTATGCTAACTCAACTTTCCTAAGCTTTCTGCCATGTTATAATGTTGCTTCATCAAAATATACCCAAAGTTAGATTTCCTCATTTGAGCGTATATGCTGAGGGGCTGACATTCTCAGAAGCACTAGATAGAAGAAGAAACCACACCATCCAACTACTTTCCATTGTTTGCATTGGCCATAGTATGGAGTGGGTGTGGATAAAAGGGGGAGACAGGGCCTTAAATCTAGAGGTGTACTTCATGCAGGCGTTCTCACAGTTACTCACCACTTGATGCTTTTAGGTGCTAGAGTGCTCCTTGTGTATGTGTGTAAAGTGTATGAGCCTGGACATTCGTTTATGTTAGTGTCTGTCAATGCATTTATCCACTGCTATAAACTGTGGCCTTTGGAACTGGCATATTTTACAGATTCAAGTGGTGAAAACTAGTATTGGGAGCTTTTCCAAACTATACAAGACTGATGCATTGCTGAGGTGATATTTTGAGGCATAGCTTTATTTAGATTTTCATTTATCCAACTATTTAGCACTGGGAAGTTGTTTTACAGGCTGCACCTACATACTGTACATAATGATCCAGAGCCAGATTAGTTTGAATATAAATGTTGAAGAGCATATTCTTTGCAGTTTCTGGTCTGAAGAAAAATATAGATTCAGCATTTTTATATTTTTTTTGAGACTTTGATTTGACAATGGATTCAGATAAACAAGAAAATCAGCCTGTCTCCTATACAATTCACACTTGGAATTCACAATGAAAGACAATTGGTGGAAAAGTGGTCAATAAGAACCACACAGTATATCTGCACTAAGATATTCTCAAATAAAGTCCAGTATCACAGACAAACTTTATAAGAGCTTTGTTTTTATTGACACAAATCCCAAACAAAAATAGGGTTCTTCTATGCTCACTGAACTTCATTCCATAAGAACATTATGGACAGTTTTGTCTTTGCCACAGATTTCACACGCGCTTCCCAATGATGAAGATCAGACACCAGTTCACCGTGTCCCAATTGAAGCCTTGTTATAAATACTTGTTCTGTTCTGTTGTTTCCCCGGGTAACCTCACCTCCACTGACACACTTTTCAATATTATAATAGTGTCTCCCTCTCTTCTCACTGTCCCACTCCTTCTGCCACTGAGCGTACACTTGTTTTTTGATTATACTACGCACTTCAGAAAAAACTCATGTTACCTGAATACCTAAACTGTTCCTTTTCAATGCTTCCTTGGCAATCAGGTCAGCAGTCTCATTCCACATTACCCCAACATGGGCCGGAACCCACAAAATGCCTACATTAACCCCTCCCATCTCCGCCAACAAGTGCCTCAAAGATGATCTCGGGTCCGACCCAGAAGCTATTCACAGAAACTGCTATTTATCAAATCCAATGATTTCTCAACAATCATGCTTCCTTCAATTTAAATACATCTTTTGAATTATTTTCCCATATATTTCTATCTGGTCAGGCAAACAAAACCATAACTCTGGATATATTTCAACATTTCTACAGGTGGTTTTTAGCACAATCTCCTGTGGTTTCTGATGCATTTTAACCACTCGGTAATTTGCCATCAAACCAACACAGTTCCCACTAAAAGTATAAAACACGGCATGTTTTGTCTGCTCTGCATCTCGTGAAAAACCTCGGCTCCAACAAAAACACTTCAACTAATCCTTTGTTATGTTTTGGTTGTTTTACGAGAGTTTGGATTGCGTAAAACGTCATAAAACCCTTCTTCGAGTGTCGTAATACTCTATGACGCCTTGATATCCAAGACTGCACTTAAACCAATTACAGAGCTTGGGGACGAAGTGTGCCTGAATTCACAGTGCAGCTGAGAGCTCTCTATCCCATCTGGACCGGGGCCAAATGGATGAAACACAAATGTTCCCACTGGGGGAGTGAAGATTTTCCTCTCGCAAAAATCCTTGTAGAGAGAAATGGTTAAAGGTGGTGAGCTAGTTAATCAGCCACACCTGTTGTACACTCTGGTATTCACACTGACATGTCAAAAACACAATGGATGGACAGGGTGGTGGGAACAACATGTAACCAGTCTGAACCAGGACTAAACCAGCTCTAGATCTAAACTGAGACTAAACCAGGTTAATCAAGACTTAACTAGGTCTTTTTCAAGACTTTATGAGGAATTAAATCAAGTCTAAGACAAATATTTAAAGATCTAAACTAGAACTAAACCAGATCTAAATCAACCCTACACTAGGTTTGAAGCAGGACAAAACCAAGACTAAACCGAGACGGAACCAAGACTAAATTGTTCAAGGTCTAAACCAAGACTAAACCAAATCTAAACCAGATTGAGTCTAAACCTGAAATAAATTGGGCCTAAACCAGATCAAAATCAAGTCTAAAATACCATATCTCTAAAAAAGATTTAAACCAAGACTGAAAACTTTCTGAAACAGGACTAATTCAAATCTAAAACAGGACTAAACCAGGTCTAAACATTGACTTAACCAGTTTTAAATCAGGACTAAACCAGGTCGTTTAGCTGCACCTGTTGCCTAGTGAGTCCCATATTCACACCCTCACTTGTCAAAAACACAGTGTGTGATGGAGAGGCTGGTGGGAACATGCTTGTGTGATTGGTCAGCTTCTCTGGAGGTACAGTTGAGGTCAGGAGAAAGAGAGGGACTTTCCACTTTGCATTGGACCGAACCAAACGCTCGCGCCGAATGGTTTTAAGCCCTTATGATGTCATCTTTTAGTATGTCACTGACTGCACATTTGGAAGAGATTAGGCCTAAATGGAAGCCCATTTCAACACATGCATGACATAGCTGTAGTGCATATTCTACCTGAAGGCATTTTTCAGGCCAGCGTTGTATAAGGATAAATTCTACACCATTTGTTCTCCATCTTTTTACACCTTCGAAAATATTTGACTGTTGAGCCTGAACTATTTCTGAACCAGAATTAAACCAGTTTTAAACATGAACTAAATGAGGCCTAATTTAGCTACCAGGTCTATAACAAGTCTAAACCAGGTGTAGCGTGCAAACACGTGATGTTATGTGTATGTTTATTAACTTGATCGTATAAGAAATTAAGTCTAAGACTTATGTGGGGCACCACGGAACATGAGATACGTCCCGAACAATA
>JAVQKC010050156.1:0-15982 GCA_036025475.1 Philypnodon macrostomus | reverse complement strand
GTAACTCCCAAGTGGCAACAAATCTTAGTGTTCTGATCTCCGAATGGAAGAGTGGTTCCAGATGAGCGAATCCAAAGCATGGGTACTGCGTGAGTCCATGAGTGTCCTCCTACAGGGGTACCCTACCTAAGGCCCATAGCTGCTGGGAGAAGCTCAATAGATGGAAGAAGATGAATGAACAGGCTCCAAACTCCGACATCATGAATATGTCCCAAAGATGCGTACAAGGTCAGAATCAGTGGCACTGCCTACATGGCCCACAGTGATTTGTCGTTTCTGTGACAGATATAGCTTTGAGCTGCAGTTTAATACGGTGCCCTCTGATGCCTCCAGACACCGAGCTGTATTGAGTCAGCATGCTTTCAAGAGAAACAGAAAACTCTAAAAATGACAATGTGATTCCACTGGCCACAGCTCTCCCCAAAGGTCCTATCTTTTAAACTCAGGTGCTGTAGGAAATTGTACAAGCTCCTAAAGGCAGTGGTATAGACGATTGTGTAGCGATTAATAGCTACATTTTGTTTCTGCAGCACAGGATGGCACAAGGTCGCAATGCAATGTTTGCTGTATTAGCCACTTTGAACCTTCACCACCGAGTCCGGCCAGAGGTGGTGGTAATGTTTGGAAACATGACAACTCATTTGACGTGAACAATACAGAAGCACTTAAGCCTGAAATTGCATAGGATCATTCTAACCCAATCTATGGCTTCTGTAAGTTTTTATTTCAACAATGCATTCAAACATACTATTAAGTGAGAATCACGTTTAGACTGACACATTCAGATTGAAGCATGACAACAGTAATCCCCCATTTTGAGATTTAAGTATTAAAAAATATAAATGTTGCTTTATAACAGAGCCCTACACTTCACATGGTGAATTTTATGATGCTACACCATCACAAACCAGAGACAAAATGGACAATTAAGGAAAATTGCACAAAGATGGAGCCATTTGTTGTCAATGGCTGATAGAAGTGTAGATAGAAGCAGGGCCTTGAAACATCAGGAGATGCAAATGAGAAAAGGAAAAGCGTTTGCGGAATATGATTTGCAGAAATAGATTTATCACGATGACAACTTAAGTGAACCAAAGCACAGAACAATGCAATTTTATTTGGTGAAATTTTCTTAAAAGATGTCTGAGCTCATTATTCTGTATATTATTACAGTATATTCATGCACGGGCCAACAACAGCTGCACTTGAGGTAGAATTGGCTTAAGTAAGATATTTTTATTCCTTTAATAACATTTAATAAATTGAGTTTGTTGACAGTAACACTTCTCTACAACAGTTTTTCAGATGACTGCATGACAATACACCAGCTCTGCAGTTGCTCCTTTTGACTCTCTTCAGTCAAAGACATTAATTACTTATTTCCGCTTCGCTCAGATCAGTGCCTGGCATCTGCCGATCTTTTAATGAGGTACTTAGACTGGCTCAAAAAGAGGATTTAGTTGTGTCAGGAAAAAGTCTAATCATTTCATTCCCTACTTTTCCAAAAGCAGAATTCATCCAAAGGAAATCACTCTCTAGTGGCCACATAAGGGCGATGGTGTGTGTGAATGAAAACTGATGGTATTCGGCTGCACAGGGCTACAGGGGGAAGACAGACATGAACGTTCAATTGGCGTGCTGCTCAGTGAAGGTCACGACTTATCTCTGGAGACCTGGTGTAAAACGTGGGACATGTCTGCTGCCGTTTCACATGCTGCACAGAAACACGTCTGTCTGTAGAAGAGGTGGGCTCTTCAATGACAAATCAAAACAAGAAATGATCTTCTACAAAAGCAAAGGGTAATCAAGTATTGGTGTATTATATGTCTATGAATAATTTAATATATATTTTCATGTATATTGTTCTACTGTATCGGTATTGACCAATATACCCATAGATGACCCTATTGTCCTATCTAGATGGTCCATGTTTCCTGGATAGGATAACTTCTAATATTTAGGTTTAGAAACAGCCAGAGAAAGAAAACAAACACAATCGGTATGAGAATCGATATCAGCCAAAGGTGGGTGCAGCAGTAGCAACAGGGCGGGATCAAACAACCAAGCTCTACATACTGATTGGCCTGGCTTCATGGGAGGACATTGTACTGTACTGGGTGAGATAACTGGCCTTCTTCTTACAGAATCCAAAGAGGGCTTCTGGACTCTTTCTCGTTGTTGACCCTAACCAAGAAAATGCTATGGGACACAGTTAGCATTTAGATCCCAACAAGAATTTTTTGCAGATTTGATAAGATTTATAGCATCTCCATCAAAAGGCGGCAGTTTAAGGAAAGGTCAAACTTTATGATCAGAAGGCTCCACCAGAAAGATTGGTTTGACTTCTCCCATAAAAAGCCATTGATGTATTATGTTCGTATTCCGATCTATGTTAATTTGTCTCTGCTTCCAGTTACAAGCGCAATGTTTTCCTTTGGATTTTACTATCTTTGTGAGCCTTGTAAAATATTTCCTAGTGGCTTGTCTATTAGGTTAATTAATTGCATTACAGTAGCACTGCAGCAAACAATGCGGCCATAAAATGGATATCAGAATAACCAGCTTTCGAACAGCTAAATGTAGAAGAGATTTTGGACTCAAAGCTATTTTCTAAGCAGTATGATGTTGCTAAAAGAAGAATACAATTATTGTAAAGACAGCTATTCATCAGCTGAAAAATCTGAAACAATAATTATATCTTTGGTCACTGCAAAATCCTAAACATCCTTTTCTCAGGGCCCTTTTGCAGTTTGGGTTTATCCCCTATGAGTGCTTGCTATATCCATTTAATCCCCTGTACGAGCGTTTGAAATGAAGTCTTGTGGTGAGCGTTGAAGACAGGACGATCGTGTTGCAACCGGGTCAAAACAATGTTACTGGAGCAGGGCATTCTGGGTAAAAAGGAAGAAGAGAGAGGAACAAGGGCACATACACAGCAGGATTAGCCCAGTCCAAAACTAAATCCAGCAAAACAAGATTATAATTCTTAAAATGCATTAAATTGAGGGATAGTTATTAAAACTAAATGAATCCTCTTACATAGCACAGTTTATCCGCACTTATGACCCTATAGCAAACATGAAAATGACTGCATTGAATTCACACTGCCCCCTGCCCATAGGAGATATTTTTCATTTTACTTTTAAAAAGCCAAAATACATTCATCTTCTTCTGCTTATTTCATTCAGGTGAAGCCTATCCCTGCAAGTATGGGCCTTAGACGGGGTACACCCTAAACAGTGGCTATCTTATTTGCAAGGTTAACACAGAGACACTGACAGACAGTCTTTCACTTTCACAGTCATTCACAATTTGGATTAACAAATTCACAAGCCACAATGCCCCCAGTCAAAATAAATCCAAACATCTAACATATAGCTTCCCATGTTTGCCTGCTAACAAGGCGTATTTATGCATGCAAACTCCTATGCTAATAATACTGTGAGTTCAAGGGCATGTCAGCATAAACATAAAGAGATAGGCCACAGCTACCAGTAAGTGGAATATGAATATAGTCTCATTATGCACCATACTGCTTGTATTACTGGAGACAGACTTAGGCATAAACATTGTAAGCAAAAAAAAACTATCCCACATTATTGCATACTTTGTCACTACAGCAGTAAAAGGTACTACCGAGTTGTTTACAAATGCTGACTTAGTAGAAAAGGATGAAGAGGTATTAGCATTATGCTCACGTAATATGTGTATCTATATCACAAACATTTGGGAAAGTAATCAGCCAAAAGTGCACATTGATTGAACAAGGTGATCTAACGAGCAATCAGTGAGTTCGTCTGTGTCCAACTTGCATTTGTATTTTAGCAGGGCTTCTCTTAACCCCATCTGCATTATTTAATCCCAACTTGAGGCAATGATGCACAGAGTATAATTAAGGGATAAAAATAACCAGAACGACTGCTAAAGACCTTGCACAATGAAACACACCAAGCTGATGTTACCTGGGAGATCAGAGAGCGCTCCTCTTTCAATAATGTGCTTTCTGTACAAAGTCTTCAGGACCTTGGCACTGCCGAATCTCTTGAAGCGACTCTTCACATTGTTGTAATACCATTCAAGGGACTGGGTTCGCAAAATCCTAAAAATAAAAAGAAAACAAATTATGAGAACAGATGGCACAAAGTCGGACAGTCATGATTAAACATGGATAATAGTAGTGGGCTTCTTCTGATGCAATCTGCTTAGTTTGATGAAGTATTAGAGAGTCCTTGAGAGAATAAAAGCAGTGATGGGCAAAGCAGGATTGTATCATACCAAATCATTTATTAATCACTCTTCTTCTGCTCATTATTATTATTCATTAGTCACAGGTGATTAGCGCACATCCTTGCAACTATGGCAATTTAGAGTCTCCAAACTGTCTCAACACATGCATATTTTTGGGTGGGAATCAGTCAGAGTACACAGAGAGAACCCACAATAACACAGGGAGGACATGCAGACTCCATTCAGCGCGAGCGGGTTGTGTGTCAACCAGCCCACAGGATTTTCAAAATTAAGCTTCATTCATTCTCTTCATTCCATAGTCACTCATGAGGATAGTTTTATCTAAGTATGGCCTTCACATTGAATTGAGTACAATAGTAAAGCTATTATCGCACCATTTCTAAGTCCACACTTTTCCCGCTTTCCTTTTTTGCCCAGCTCAAAGCCTAAATACCAACCAGTCAGAGGGGAACAGATGATTACATAAGCAGTAATTCATAATAGAGCGTGTTATGAAAAACCTTCAGAAAATCGCTCCCTTTAGCGCCACTATTGCGTTGGATTGCATGAAATTCTGCCAACTTTGAATTTAATCTCTCCGAGCCGTCCTGCCCGCCTCATGCCTTTTCAAGCCACTGTCACACACATTTCCAGTTCAAACTAAAGATGGATTGCCTTTTTTTTTTACATAAACCTCAACAAATGGAGAAAAGTACAACTCATCCTTAAAGACACTCTTGCTGAATGACAGATCAGAAAATTATATATTATTTAACTCACAAAACTATAGTGACTAATTGTGACCTTTATGATTTACTTAATTTCTCATTTAAAAATGCTGGCTAAATCTATCTCAAGGTTTAAATATGCCTATAGGAAGGTTTAAATATTATTCTATATAATGTAAGATTGTTCACCCATTACATAACATGGGAACTGGAGATTTTGTGTGACTACTAGGGGCTTTTTTTTTTAATAGTTTTTTTGTATTTCAGTTACTGTCCTATTTATTTCTATGGAAAGGGGATGACATACAGTCTCCACACAAAGACACCATTGGCATCTGGCCTCAGTTGAACCCACAACCTTTTATCATGTGGCAGTAAGAGCATAAACTGGGCATCCTTCTACCAAAACATGCACAAGACAAATGCCTAAAAATAGAGTTACACTAAGGCTATTTAGGATTGCATTGCATACTGTACTTGATAAATGTGCCTGGCACTCCTGCTCCTGGCCAGAAAATCATAAGGGATGCATTTATATTATGATGATAGAACCTCTAATGCCATTACTCAATAAACAGGCAGCTATTGCAGAGCCAGAAAAGCCCTGCTAATAAAAGGGATGGTGAGTGGCCCCTGAGGCTTTCCCATCCATCCCACCTCCTGGTGCCACCCTCCGTTGGCTGCTCTATCCCCACTGGGTCATTCTCACTAGATTTATGATGCTCTGCCTCTATCAGTGCTCCTGCTCAATGGGCCCGGGTTTCTTAATTTCATGCCACGGGTCAGTCTGTAGTCGATGTAATGGTGGCCAGCGAGGAGTGTTGGGCTCCTTTTATCTGCGGTGTAAAACGAATGAGCAAAGATGGCTCTCGACGAAGCAGAAATCCAAATTCAACCCTTGCTGTGAAATGAGGTGGAGCGGCACGGGGGCTACCTTTGAACCGAGAGATGTAGAAAACACATGCAAGAGCGGGGATAGTGAGTGGAATATAAATGGGTTCACAGATCTTTGCATAGTTTCATATCTTCATATATATACTTTTTGTACTGTATAGTGAAACGTATGTATTGTTGACAAAAACAACCTCATTCATTTATCGTTTCCACTTATTCATGACAGCTTATAAAAGCAACTATGGGTCTTGGACAGGTTACACAGACAGTCAGACAAGATAAAAGATAACTGACAATCAACAAGAAAGACAGCACATTAGTAAAACATTGCTTTACTTACAAATTGTGCAGTAATCATTCACAAGCAAAATCATTCATTGTCTCAATTTACTTACGTAGATCAGTCCAAATAATGACGTGACCTCCCATGCATTATTATTATTATTTAGAATGTGTACACCAAGTATTTTTGCATTAAGCCAATGAAGAAAAAAAATACTTCAGTGTAGTAAATTTTAACCTCTAAGTATGATGTCTCCTGAATGTTTATTTGAGCTGCGTTAATGTGCATTTTGCTTTACAGCCTCACCAATATCTTCATCACGTTTGTCTTTAATTTATGTCCAAACAGATGCTGATCAAATGCTAACTTAACTGAGCATCTGGCTTCTCTCCGAACTTACCCGGGGTTATCTTTTCAGGAAAAGAAACAAAGACAGATTTAGGACAGAGGGAGAGGCATCTGATGAATGAAGCATGACATGGCTTCCCCTGAGAAACATGATCTAAAAAAGACAGTGGGGTGGATAAGTAGGGGCTTTCAAGTGAGAGCTGCTGCACTGCGTGAGCCTCTACAAATACACATTTCATAATGAGATGGGAGATTCCCCCATGTTGGCTGCTGCATGAATAAGTCAAAGATGATTCAAGTCCATGGTCTTTGGATACCATTGCTAGGCATGTTTAGGGTGGGTCCAGCCTAGGCGTGGCCAATATGGTAAAAATATATGATAACTCTTTAAACTACAAATTCATCCAATGTTCATCATAATACCTAATATTATTTATATTCCTTTTTTTATTAATATTAAAACTGGCATTGTTACAGTAAAAATGACGGTGAAGAGCAGAGCATAACTGAATGTACTGTATCACAAGTCAACGATCTTCCTAGATTCGCAGATTATAACTTCATATCACGATACAATCTTATCAATATCACATACCCCTAGTCCAGTCCTCAATAAAATGCTATCAAATCCCCTCAAAAGTAAAGCATAGAGGGGCTTAATCATGTCTAAACAAGGTTGAAACTAGGATAAACAGCGTTGAAACCAAAAATATCTTGGTCACCATCCAAGTGACTTCTGCTTCACACTAGGCCTTTCAACCAGTCCCTACTGCTTACATCAGACCATTATTTGCACATTTAAACAAAGATCAAATGAAAACATATAGACGCATAGATAGGTGTATAAAGCAAACTATGTGCTGCTGAGTTTCCGTTTCCCTCGGCAAAGGAAGGCATTACCATAATTGACTTTCTGATCCTTGTAATGAATTGGTTCAGCTTCTGTTGAGCTTGCAGTGAGAGGAAAATAAAAAAGCAAACCACACACATAATGTATACAGTCTATTCAAATGTGGAAATGCTTATCAAAAACAGGTTAAACAAAGTATTTATTTGGAAAGGAGGGAAGAGTTCATGACTTGGTAAGACTTGGTAGTACACAAGGTACATTTACACAATACAGTAACTATGGGCATTGGGCGGGGTACACCTTGGGCAGACAGACATCCATTCTCATTATTCACTATGGGCAATTTAGGGTCACCAATTCCCCTGATCGAGGGAGGAAGCTTTAAAACATAAAAGAAGAACATAAATGGAAAATAAATGCTTTGTGAATTCACAGCTTTCCTTCATCAGCTTTCATCCACACGCTACAAAGCTCCAAATATGTAAACTCTAATATGTTCCCAGCCAAAAAGGCGCCCGTCTCCAAACAAACAGTACTAAGGAAATGAGTATTGATTCATTTCTGTTTGGGGAACGCTGGAGCAAAACAAGAATTTATAACCTCCTTTTTGTTGTAGATATATGAATGCTTTTACCAGGGCTGTATGGAGAATGATAGATATACTAATGTCAACAAAGGAAGTGACAAAATCATACTTTAACATCTCTGACTATTATCATCAGACCTGGTTAAAACTTGGTTCAAAGACATTCCAGATTTTGTACTGGTTTAGTCCTGTATTTCCGCTGAATTAGTACTGGTTTAGACCTTATTTAGTCCTGGTTTGTTTTTGATTATTGCTGATTTCATCTTGGTAAAGTTTGAAGGAGAAGCATATGTTTTTTTTACTATTTTGTCTTGTGTGAAAACAGGGCAAGGTGGCACACACATAACTGCAGCACTGACTTCTAGCACAGCGGGACAAAGGACAAAGAACAAGGTCGTGGGTCAACTGGTAAATAGTCTTTGATATTTCACTGTTTCTAATCAGCCGCGGTCATTTAGGAAGCTGCTTGGAGCTCTCACAGCAGCAGCTCTGCACATAACCTTTTCACAGGACAGCCTGGTTATTGATTGCCTATCCTTGCGTATGTGTATGCTCTTTAGATAAGCAGACTGTAGAATATAAGGTTGACTATGCACAACAAAAGAGATGCCCTTGTGGCATTATTGTGTTTTAATAGAGTCCATTTTTTGTCATTAGTTTTATGTAAATAGTATCAGGCATTGGTACAGGAATCATTGGTGTTATGCAGGCTCTTTCTATGATTTATTCAGTATTATATACAGAGCTATTTTTATAGTTCTAGTTTAGTCATAGTTAAGTCCTGGTCGAGACATGTATTGGCTTAATTGAGAATGCATTTTTCTGCAATAGTCCTTATAGTATGCTACCCTCAGAGTTAGTCCCGATTTAAACTCTGGTTAGTCGTGGTTTCACAAACATCATATTAGGCCATTGGTGTGAAAAGTTTCACAATTACTGTAATAGACTACTATTTCTGTTGGCTAGACCTTTAGACAACAGACAGTTACTTCTCATAAGTTTCTTTCAGACCTATTGCAGTCACTTTACCCGTTCCTGTCTCATTCTCATCATCGCTCCAGCCTCTGTTCAGGACTTCGCTGTGCTGGGTTTAACAGATGAATGTGTCAGCAACCCACAGACCCTTTGGCACGGTATGGAAGACTAGAAATGAGTTATTCTTGGACAAAGTGCTCGCCGACAGAGCACGGATAGAGAGACCAAAGTGAATTACAGAGGTTTCATACTGTCTGTAGCTACCTGAGGCTGTCATTTTTATAGCTAAGTAATTAGAACACATAGTGCACTAACGTTTTAGGGCTATATGTTCACAATATCCAAAAATCCAACTGCTTTAAAAATGTCAGCTTTACTGTATTTGAGGTACTTTTAAGGATACTTTGTCCTAATGCCTCTGGGAAAACCTCTCAGTAGCAGTGGGTAACATTTGAGAGCTGGAGATTGGCCTATTGTGCATGTTTAATGTTGATGGGGAACCAAGACACTCCACACAAAAGTAACATTCTTCTAACCAATGTGACGCCATTATAACAGAAAGATCTTATACAATACACTGTTATGCATATTAATAGAATAGACCTTGACCTGTGCACTAAAACAAAAATGGCTGAGAACATAATCAATTTTGTCCCCATTAGTGACACTCAGCGCAACAATACATCACCTTAGATCACATTATAGTGCGCTACGCATACACTAACCTATTTTATCTCTGTAATACAATAGCAATGAAGTAATATATCAAATTTAGGAAGCTGTCATATATTGAACAACAAAGTAAGGGCTTATTTTCTCTTCTGAAACAGAGCAGCAGCACATTTCTGCAGGCTGTGGTAAATATGGTCGCCTGTTTTTGAGCACCTCATGGGATTGTGGTGTGCAGCATTCTAGCAAACCCAGTAACAGAGCCTCGGCAGGGTAGATTTCCAGCATCCAGTCCCTTTCCATCTGTCCTTTCTGTGTAGATAATGTTAGATACAGCTCCCTACAGCCTTCATGTGCAATTAGAAAGACTATGAACTTATTATTGTTAGAAATGATTAAAAGCTGACACAAGGGAAAACAGTAATGGACTAAACCTAGAAAGAAATGATAGTAAACAACATGATACCAGGACTAACCCAGGTCAAAAAATGTCTAAACCAAGACTAAACCAAGGTCTAAACTGTGACAAAATCTGGATTTAAAGGTGTAGTCCATGCATTTACTAAAATAGGAAAATGTTTCAAAAATGAATAAAATAAACCTTTAATAGTGGGTTTGAATCCTGAAAAACCCAGCTTACTACCAGTGGTACCCATACCACAGTTTGGGAACCACTGCTCATACTATGACTACTTTGTGGTGGTTTTTGTAAGGTTTTTTAGGGCCATGAGCCAAACAGTCCGGAAATGAAAATCCACTGAACTAACAGGATTTTAGAGACAAAAAGGTACAGTGAAATTGTTTTTGCAGATTACAAAACAATTCAGATTGGACTTGTGGCCAAAGGCATGTTGTGATCCTCTGACAGAAAACACAATACGTATTTCCTCATTGTTATTCAAGATTCATATAAAGGTGATAAATGTGTATTATATAGGTTAATTGGGTCACCTGAGACTGGGTTTGTGACCCAGAATTATTACCTTCCTAAGGCCATATTGCTGGGAAAGGCTCCAGTCATCCTAATCAGGAGTCAGGAATAACAAGTGGACGATGATTGAAGCAGAAAAGCTTGGCCTGTACCTGTATATCTCTCACAATTTCCTTTTTACTACATGTTTTGCTGTACAAGAAATATACTACTTTTTAACAATGGAGCCCTTGTAAAGGTCATCCACACAATTTGGCTCTGACACATTGTGCACCAGTCACTTTGAGACAAGGACAAAGAGGACGCTGAAGCTGCCACAGTCCAATGTACTCCAGTGTCAGTGACAGCATTAGCCCACGAAGACACTGCCTTTCCGTCACACAGGGGGAGGGGAGAAGACAGGGTGGCAATAGAGGGGAAACAAAAGACATTGGACTTGGGCTGGGATTTATACAGTTTTATACCCTTATATACCCTTATATACCCTTTATATCCTTATGTTGTGATGCCAAGGAACAAGGGATTTACAGGTTTTTACACTATAGCTCCCCATTTATACAGCCTATGTCATTTTTTGTTTGTTTTGCGCCACTACAACCCTTGAGAACTAGATTTGACTAAAAAGTATCTTGCTAAGACAAAACATTGAACTGTTTGTGAATTGAATTGAATTTGAATTGAATTTCAATTATAGCATTGTATTATTTAAACTACAATGTTTAGCCGTAGCGCCCAGCCCTACACCAGAGGAAGAGAATGCACACAAAAAATCAAATGAGGACTAGGATACATGTAAATGTCTAACAAAAAGGTCAATGCATTGATTGGCGTCAGAGAACTGGGGCATACAGAGCAGCCGTCCCCAGAAGTCTATTTATAGGCCTCCTCACTTCCCCCAATAAGATCTATGTGAATCAATCCTAAATGGAAAAAACGAAGAGGGCTTTGAGACTTTCTATAGCTACAGTGGGTCTTTTAAGTTCAATGGGGAAATTGAGGTCTTCTTTCTGAGGCCGTCTGATAAGCAGAGGCAGAAAAGGACCTTGGAGCGAGTAAAAAAAAAAAAAAAAGATTATACAGCTCCAGCCACAAATATTAAAGTTTGACATTTACTGCGGCTGTCACTCCATACAAATGACCCCCACGGAGACAGGTACAGAGCAAAGGGTTCACTCTTCACTTTGACAAAAGAGATAGCTGTTACTAAGAAATCCTCTACAGAAAATCTATAGATAATACGTTTTTTGAGTTGGGTGGAGCAAATAAGGCACATTTATTCATTAATATAAAGCATGATTTCAATACGTTTTCAGTTAAATGCATTATTTACTTAACAGTTAAAGAAATGTCAACTTTTATTCAAGTACTTTTGGGTTTGAATGGTCTTGAGACACAACAGTACCTGGGGACAGACATTTTTACTCTCTTTGGTCACGTCATAACATAAATTGCAATAAATTTACACTGAAAACTATACTTCAAAAATAACATTGACTTTTAGGTCAGTTATATTAAAAAAAAAGCCCTAATGTCTCAGTAGTTTTTAGTTGAATAAGTCTTGATCAGAATTGGCTAGAATAGTTGACCTAAATACACAATATGCATCTCAAGTGACTCATTAGCACCATTGTGTCTAGCTGTATTACAGTAAATTAAGCTATTGGATACAATGAAGGGAGCCAAACCCAATCACCCCATTTCTCCCTGAAGTAGATGTTACAATAGCCCAAAAACCGCCATTATTCCACTTAAGTATGTGTATTTTCCACTGGAATTGAGCTGACCTTGCAGCCACAGTCTCAGCTCCCTGGAGTGGTGAAGGACATTAAACTTCGCCATTTCACTGCTCTCTCACCAATTAGGATCCCCATGAACAAACAGCTCCCAAAATAAGCCCCTGGCCTCCCCCTCATCCTGGAGCAGTTTCCTTCACGTTAGTCACACACAACACAAAACGGCACAAACCAAAATACCACACAATACCAGCCAACAATTTAAGTGCTGTCTAATGGATTCTCTCACTCTCTTGTCAAAACAAATAAATATGTAAATTCAATTAAATGTGGATGCTTGAACACAATCACTTTATGGAATACATCAAAAGCTTTCCAATATTTATTATCCATACAAATATGGTTCACAAAATATATCTCAATTATAATATGGATCTTAGGCAGGGTATACATGCTAGACATCTTCTAACACATGCACCTTCTTTAGACAGTGGGCCAAAGCCTGGAGAGAACCCACAGTAACATAGGGAGGACATGCAGGCTCCACCCAGCAGATCCCAGTTCTTTCTACTAAGATTTAGCAGTCACAAACACAGAGTACTATCTGAAATCTCCTTGTTGTATATTGATGCTTTTCCGCAGTAGGTGGTAAGCAGCAGGACGTATTTACATTGATAGCCTGGTTCGGTCTGGCTCCCGGGGCACAAGACATGGATACGCATCAGTCACTGTCACAACTACACTTACTTTTACATCCACGCACACAATTTCATGTCTTTTACTCATCTGTCCTTTCCCATTTGTGGAACATCGTTTTTATTTTTTTATTTTGTGCTGATGCTGCACTGACACAGACAGATGGAGGGATCGAGAGGGGAGCGGCTCACAAACATGCTCTGCTTCTTACTTTGATCAGAAACAACACAATAAACACGGCTAGCTTGTTGATAGTTGATAGTTTTTACTTGTACTTATTTGATGACTAGAACTAAGGGACAGTTTTTCCACCATATGTCAAGGTTAAACATCGTAAGTGGACTTTTAATGCACCAGTAAATCTTCCTGACAGGTGGGCTATCAATTTGAGTAGGAGTAAGATACAAGTGGGACTGTGGGAGGTGAAATGCTATCAGTCTTCATCAACGTTAAACATGACTTCCATGTCACCATTTGACATGTGTGGAGCCAGCTCCAAAAAATTGGACTATTAGAAACTCATAATAGCAAGAGAAGCTAAATGATGCCAATTTAACTGGAACCATTACACCCAACAAGGACATCATGTTTTCATCTCAAATATATTCCATTGCAAGACAGGGGCAAAAATACTAACTCCAGCCACAGAAAATAAATGAATTATTAGTTTGGACATCTGGCATCAGCATGGCATTTTCAGCCCAACTTTGCCACAGTCAATGTCACTTATATCACTCCTTAGTCTGCCTGACTAAATGCATTTATTTGCTGCCAATTGACTTTGATTATTTGATAGAAGTTGAGGAGATGTACCCAATACCTTCACCAATGAGTGTGTAAGCACGTTGACTTCACTCTCAAATTGCAGATACCCAAGTAACCTAGGAGCTAGGACCTAGTTGAACATTGCAAATGAATGAAATAAAAGCTTTTGGCATCTCATGTTTGACTACATGTTGTGGTCATGTCTAGGTAGGTGCTGAATAATCAGAGGAGATCAGTGTGTTTCAGAGGGCAATGCTGTGAAATAGCAAAGCGGAAATAAGCTTGCACATGGAGATAGATGAAACACTACCCCATCCATCACACAATGGCTCCACAGATGCTCCACAAAGAATTTACAAAACTGCACCACACAAAAATATATCGTGTCATAGGATTAAAAATAATTACAAGCTACATCTGCTGATCATTTTTTCTTTTTAATTAGCCACGGTAGCAAAAGTGAACATCCCTGAAGCCAAAATATCCTAGGGCAAAACACAAGCATTACTAATACTAAAATTTTGCATACATTACGACAGCTGTCTCACCAATAAGGCTATGGCTGGGTGATATGAACAAAAATCATATAATTATACTGTTATGATTATGAAGAAGTTATATTTGACTTTTGGTGAAATCTGTGGGAAATGGAAAATGTTCATGGCACATTGATATTACAGAATATCATGAAAGCAGGGGATTTATCCATTGTCTTTGATCATTCTTCTCCTTCTCTTTCAAGTGTATTCTACTCTTGGCCACATTGCTGCATAAATGATGTTAAAGCCTTCACACACAGTAAAGCCGTGAAGCAGTGAGTTACACTTATCCACCTCTGCTTCTCAGTTTCTTGCTTGTTTTGAGGATTATCTGTGACCTCTGAGTGCCATCTCTGCAGACATCAAGGTTATTCTGCCCTCTAAAGGTGAAGTCTGTACTGGGAGTTTAAGTGGCAATGGCAAAAGGATAGGGCCCCCTACTTGCTGTTTTATGGACAGCCAGTAGAAGTCTGTGTGCTTGGGCTTGTAGAAGTGGTGTGGAAAGGGATTAGCGAGCATGGTGAGTTTAGCCAGAGCATGTTTAGCCTTCAAAGTGATTCAGTTTGCTTATATTTTGCATTTGTGTGTCTTTGTTCTATGCTGCCCTTGTATTCAGACCCAAGCTGTCTGTTTACATTATATGGAGCTTTTTGCTATTGGATGAAGCCTATTCCAGATTTGTGATACTAATCCGCAGATGTCACCAAACAAGCAAGCATTTACAGGGGTATATGTCCTGTTCACCCAACAACAAAAGCCATTATTATACATTGCAATGGAAAATAATTCACCAAATTGATTCATTTGTTGTTTTATCATCTGCCATAATTTGTAGAATTGATCCTATCTTGCAATGTACAGCCAAAAAACAACCATTGCTGGGGAAAACCTCATGTCTGGCTGCACTCAAATGTATTCAATTAAACAATATTTTGGTTTGGGGGAAAGTTGTTTGCTGACAGCACAACACCTTTATATGAGCAACATTTCCTGTACATTTCCCAAAGTGTTGAAATAAACCAAAAGAGAGTGAGGAGAGAGCCTGCCCTGAGGCTATTTTATGGTGTGAGCACAAGCGGAGAGACTCTCAAAACAGAGATGAAGAAACTCAATGGGAATTAGTGAAACAGGTGTTGGAGCTATAGAATCCTTCATTCAAAATTCATGAAGGCAAGTTAATACCACTCAGCTCACACCTACACCAAGTTTATGACCAACCAAAGCAAACAGATAGCAATATGAATATAAGGCACAGAGTCCCTGAAATCCAACTGATTTTATTTTTGTAGCCGATTCAAGGCTATAATTTTCCAATATGTGTATTTTCACAGTGTGCTTGGCTGCTTTGAAAAGGTTCCCATTGGCAGCCCTCATTCGAACACTTGCTTTGATCCTGTTTTGGATCAGACAGAATCACACGGCTCCTTCTTCTTGCTTCTCTGAACAAAAAACCCCGAACATGAAGGCGAATAGACACAGAGGGGCTGCATATGCATTGTTGTTTTGCTGCTTCAGGCCTTGTGCATAACTATTGAATTTAAATAGATGTTTACATTGCACTGTACAAGTAATATATTTCTTTGCAGCGTTGTAAATCACAAAATGTAAGGTTGTATTTTCTATCCATCCATCCGTTTTCTTCCGCTTGTCCGAAACCGGGTCACGGAGGCAGCAGTCTAAGCAGGGAACTCCCGCCTTCGACCACCGCCTGATCCACATTGCACCATGGTACCTCCCGTGGGTGGTGGGTCCACAGGA
>JAVQKC010050146.1:0-11213 GCA_036025475.1 Philypnodon macrostomus | reverse complement strand
TTGCAATGACCCTGTCTATTGTTTATTGTTTACATGCATCTCTTTTTGTGAAGCCCTCTGAGGCAACTGTGTTGTGATATAGGGCTATACAAATAAAATTGAATTGAATTGAATAGTGTTGTCAACTCCTCAGTAAGAAAAGTGAATGAATGAATGAATTAATTTTTTTATTGTGTCATGCATAAAAATATATGCACATAACTTCAAATGGCCCCCTTTAATTAGACAAAAATTTTCTTTGGTACAATCATAAATAATATCTTCCAGGCTTTACCGATAAATTAGGCCAACTTATAAACATTGAAATTAAACAACCATTTCATCTTGTCATAATCATTGCTCCAAAACAACTCATCAATATATTTCTAAACTCATCAGACATGGGACAATACAAAAAAATAAAATGCACTTCATTTACTTCTCTGTCTTCTTCTGGGGTTTGATTAAATCTCCCAGTTTCCAAAGCCAGAGGGAGGGTTCCTGTTCTTATTTAAGCAATCAGAGATCTTTGATTTGATGTAAAATGATGTAAAATTCAGTCTTATGAGTATCATGTTCGCAATCGTGGTTTACACAGTATGTCATTTAACCCTTTATCTTCAAAAGCAGACTGTAGATTAGTTCTCAACTAATGCCAAATTACCCCTTATAGATAAATAAATGTGTTAAATAGTCTAATATAGTCTATAAAATGAACTTTTATACATTTTAAACAATTTGGTGGTTTATGGACTGATTATCAAATAGTCAATGATGATCTTATAACATTATTAGGGTCTCTTTACCTCTGCACATTCAGTACAGCCGCAGCTCGCTAAATGTACCCAAATAAGGACAGCAGTGGCGTACTCTTATCAAAGACACACATTAGTCTGGCCAGTGCACTGACACACAGGCTGAGTACACCTTGGTCCATAACACCGTGTAGGTACGTCTGTGCAGAATGCACAGCAGGCCTCACGCCTTTTTCACAGGCACAAGAATGACAGATCCGCTTTACATCATTTACCTTTAGCATTAGTAAACTTGAATTAATGAATTATTTGTCTCATTACTCACATCATCTCAGAAGAAGCAAAAGGCAAAATGTGAATAGATGCTGTGTTTGAAATGAAGACACCTGGTTCTGAATTCTCTTTATTATCGTCTCTCTGTTTTGGCTTGTCTGAACTGCTCGGGTCTCCAGGCACAGCTCTATTTTCAGTGGCTCTCTCAGGATGAAGAGACAGAAGTGAACACTTTCACAAGTTTCTCCTTTTGCCTGGGGCTTTTTTAACGTCTGCTTTGTGGATGCCTCCTGCAAAGACAAACTTTAACTTCATGTAAATGATGAAGAAGTAATGGGTCTTAAATGAATTCAGTAAGGCAGACAGATAAATTGGCAATAGATTGTGATCCCAAGTATATCAGCATTTGAATAACATGCCAATAATATGCTATATATACCAAGGACTATTTTGACAGTAAACCACATGTGCCACTGAGTAGATATGAGTATAGGTGGATATAAACAGGTATTATTTGGTGAAAACTCTTTGTTGTGGTTGTTCCTGTCCACACAGCAAGATGGTCCCATGTTCAATTTTCTGACTTCAGTAGGTCCTTTCTGTGGGACACTTGCATATCCTCATATGGTATTACTCCATGTTTGTAAAGATCTGAATAGTTCTTCCTTATTCTTATCTAGAACGACCTTGACTTGTGGCAGAGCACATTGAAAACCTTTAAAACATGTGTGGTGACATTAAGGTCCATCCACATTCCTCTACAGCTGTCTCCAGGCCTCCTCTGTCCCATTGGACTAAAGGAGATTGTTTTCCTGTGTTTTTGCCCCTAACCACCACAATCCCCTTCCCCATGTGTGTCCTTCCCTTCTCCCTTCGGTCTAATTATTTATCCAGCGCAGGAGGCAATCTGCTCTCCCTTGTTGCTGTTCAAGTGCCCATTAGTGGCAAACTCGCTTCATCTTTCTAATGAACTGATCACGTTAAATGAGTTGAAAACTGACTTGGCTTTGGCTGGTGCATGGGGAGGCAGGAGTAGTGGTGGTGGTGTAGGGATAAAGGGGACTTAGGGGACACAGAATAAGTGGTAAAAAGCTGCAGAAGTGATATTTGGACAGATTTGAGCTGTCCATCTGTATATTTCTCAAACACAGATGCTCAGATAATATTTAAGCCTATTTTCAGTTACGTTTAAAGTTTTGTTAAAATGTGTATGCACGTGTTACTGATGGAGAGAATATGAAGGTGGCACACAGCTAAAATGTATATTTATGTTTGCCTAAAGAAATTGCTGTTTTAGCATCAGTAAGCCTTTGGAATGTTGCTGATGAAGCTTTTTTATTTCATAAAATATAAATACAACATGCGAACATTATTTCTACACAGTTTTAAACTGATAATCTGAAGCAAAATAAATCTAGATATGTTTTTGTACAGGCAGACTATTGGCAAAATGCTAATTTTGGCACTAGTTGGTAAAAATGTAAAAACTATATATTTATTTTCATATCTAAATAAATCAGTTTTTGGCATATTTTGATTAATATATGATAGACTGTATATATATACATATAATTATAATTCATTTGCATATATTATAATATAATATTTTATTATATAAAATATATTATATGTTATTATTTAGCTTCTATCTGCTTTGCCTGATTCTCACTAACTGTGATGCGGTTGTGGTGCAGGCGCCCCAGGACCAATTAAACAATTGGTGTGTGCATTCACACCAGCTGTGTTGAAGTGCATGTTCCAGCTTTCACACGCATACACATACAGCGGGTAGCCCAACAATGATGTTGTCTAGTGAGTGCAGGATTTGCCCAGACCCGTATCGTATAGTCATCGCCCTCAGTGTGAATGGCAGTCCAGAGGAACACCATACAGCACCTGCTCTGCATCTGGTCTGCATTCACTGTGAATCAAGCATTAGCAGCCATGCTGCACCAACAGACTCTGAAGTTGTAAGTATTATTTTGATTTATTAAGTGACAAAAAATAACAGGTATCAGTATATCCCATAAGACATTCACCTTCATGTCTCATATCTGTATAAGCCTACACAAGCAGGGTATATCACAATATAAAACCATAGGTTACTATTAAATGAAAAAGTAAAGGACCAATATTTATAACCCAGCTGCTGCTTGAACAATGACCTGAATGCACAGTGGTGATCAATAACATGACTGAATTGTGGCCATAGAGAGTATATGGATGGTAACGCACAGTAACAAGAGATAGGGAGGGAGGAGTGAGGGATGATCCAAGCAGGACAGATAGAGCAGGAAGAGTAGGAAAAAGGAGGAAAAATGTTTCTGTCCTCAGCTTTTGGGTTAGAAACACTTATAACTCAAGACCATAGATTATGACAGTCCAATCTTCTGGGCTGCTGCCTGAAAAATAACCACTAGCATCTGGCTGCCACACATATAAACACATGAGCGCGTCTAGCCACATTGGCGTGAGGCGAGATGGGTATGAAAAAGCCCAATGTGGAGAAATGAATGGGCCCGACAAAAAAAGAGAGAAGGCGTGAATGAATGAAGGGTATGCAGAAAGGCTGGGGAAAAAACGCTGAACCGTAAGCACGATTGATGGGAGTATAAAGATTGCTGTGAGCGTGATAGGGCTGTTTTGGAGAAGTAGCAGATGGTAAAGTAATGGTTTCAAATGATTAAAACAGAACAGAACAAACACAAAATGGAAGGTTAGCCGGAGTTAAAAAGTCAATCTCTTTTTGCAGTGCCGCTCTTTAAATAACAATCTTAACCAACGGCCAAAGCAGTTTTATTTATGTTTGCATATCCCGCGTGTTAACGAAATAACTCAATAACAAATTTCAGTATATCACTTATACACAGTTACATATCATAAAGATGCCAACTGGACAGAGTATTTGTGAGAGAGTATTATCCACAGGGAGCTGTAGGGGGAGCTACAGAGCAAAAATAAAAAGACTGCTTTTTTCCTCTTTAATGCCCTGAAGCTGTGAACACAATAACTCAAGAAGTTTTTACCAGATCGTTTTCAGATGTTATAGGTTACCTAGATTGATTTTAGTACCGCTATGATGAATAATAATGGATTATTAACTAATTAATGTCCTGGAGCACATTAATTGAGCCATTAATCCTGCTGAACATAAACAAAATTTCATGAAATTTGTCACAGTAATCCGGGCATATTGTATATTGCATAGAGTATATTATTTTAAGTATGCAAATGACAGATGTCAACCAAAGAATGCCTCAATAGTGCCCCCATGTGTTTGAACCCTATGGGACTCTGGACGTACTTACTGTGGCAAAGAACAATGAAACTTGGTACAGTGATTTTCCACATTGTACCCAATATAAAATATTATTACGGCCCCCTTCCAACAAACAGGATGTCGGCCATATTGGATTGAAATTGGGAGGTCAGGTATATTTGACAACCTTTAACTTGCACATACTTTGCCCGATTAGGCTCAAATCTGAAACATCTAATTAAAAATAGTCAACCAACCTGAGAATCAAACCCACAATCTCTTTGAGCCAGGAGCCCTGCTCTGCCTCCGTGCCCCCAATTGCACATAATGCTGTTTTATAACTCTTATCATGAATGTTGCCAGGCCTTAATATTTTGAACATATTGTTTTTAATACTAGAGCGTCACAATAAAAGGCTTTATATACGACTGTTACCTTATATTGATATCTTTTATGGGTGTTTTGCATTGTTGTTCGCCTCACATAATACTTCATAATAAATCAGGCCAAGGTTTACACAGCCTGCCCGTCTGCTGCCACAAATGCACCAAATCCACATCGAGGTACATTTTACAACTGAAGGTGGAGAGGCACACTTAAATCACTGTGTCATAAGTCTATACAAGTGTCAGCTTTAAGGCCGTAATATATGGAGGACTTTGAGAGTAAAACATGAAAGATGACACTGTTCAAATGGATGTGGTGGCACAAACCTGAAACAATCTGTTTATACTGAAACTGCTGATCCTGATCATTTTATGCACAATTTAATCAAAACAAGTGATAATAAACAAAGAAGATATTGCCAGTCCACAGTTTAGCTGTTTGAGAATATAAAGTCCATGTAGCAGAAAGGGGATTTTTTTTTTTTATTCACCCTGAATCCAGACAATGATCTATACTAACTGCCTGGCAATGTTATTAGGTACACCTATTAAACTAGGCCCACACTGTCTTACCCGACAGCAAGGTGTATATCGGCGAAATGGCCCCATACGTCTGCGACAACTGCTATGGCACCAACCGGCAGCTTAATCAGACATTGCTTGATTTCTAAGGGTTTTTATATGAATGCAATGAAGAGGCCCCACCCTCCTCTGTTTTGTGGATGTTTGGATTTTGTTATTTCCCTAAAACTGCATTCTTCTTTCAGTCTACAGGGGGCACTATAGAGGTAACTGGAATCATATTTGTCAGATGTGTTCTGGGCCGGGGGGTAATATGGTGTTTCAGGTTTGAGCCTAATCGGGCAAATTATGTGCATAGATGCTGTCAAATATACTGGATTTCCCCATTTCAATCCAAAATGGCTGACATCCTGTTTGTTGTAGGGCGGGGTCATAAGAATATTTTATGTTGGGTACACTGTGGAGAATCACTGTACCAAGTTTCATTGCTCTCTGCCAAAGTAAGTGTGCCCAGAGTCCCATAGGGGTCATAAACATGGGGGCGCTATAGAGGCATTCTTTATTTGACTATGTACATTAAATATACACTAGCCCAGATCACTGTGCCAAAATTCATTTGATTTTGTGATTTTGTTTATGATTAATGGCTCAATTAAAGTGCTTCAGGTTAGTTAGTTAATTAATTGTCATTAATCGTAGCAGTACCAAAATCAATCCAGCCCAGCGTCCTCATGATATGAAAAGTTGAAAAAGATCCGGCAAAAAACGAGTTATTGTGTTCACTGATTTAGTTCATTAATTAAGGAATTTCTAAAAAAATTTGAAACTAATCCTGCAATTCCATTTTGAGTTATCGCATTTCACACATTTGCGGATGCTGATGCTGGAGGCGGACGGGATCCCATAATATTGTCGAATTGTGTTTCGTCGATATAATGAAATAACCCTTATAAACAAGATTTGCAGGCCACCATCTCTGAATGGCCAAAAGTGCAAAAGATCACACAGGGACCATTTAATTAGGTACAGGGTTTATCTAATAAAGTGGCCAGTCAGTAATAATAATAATACATAGTATTTATATAGCGCTTTTCAAGATACTGAAAGACAATTTACAATACATCAAGTAACGGACAACAAGACAGTTATTTAAATGCAGTTTTAAAGAGGTGGGTCTTGAGGGATGTTATTAGGTTAGTGAGTGTGGAGGAGTCTCTGATGGATTTGGGGAGGGAGTGACAGAGGGTGGGAGCAGGTCCTGTCTCCCCAGGAGGTTGGCATCAGCCAATCTGAGGTAGGTGGGGGCCAGGTTATGGAGTGACATGTAAAAAATGGTGAGAAGTTTGAACTGAATACACTAAGGGATGGGGAGCCAGTAGAGGTCTCTGAGGGCTGGGAGGGGAAGTTGTGTGGGTGAGGAGACGGGCAGTAGAATTCTGAATGTATTGCAGTCTATTTAGGAGAATGAAGGACTAAGCTATTGGAGTAGTCGATGCATGTATTAGTATTTCAACAGCGGTAAAGATGAGGGCTGAGCAAATATGGTGGGCACACCCTGATATTTCCGACTGTCACTCGTTCCTCTCCCAGTGTCCTCCTGGATCCAGGCGCAACCTGGGCAAGTGAAAAACATCGCCACACATAAGCCAAATAAACCAGAGGCCAGCACAAGGCGCACACACACATGAACACTGTCCAAGCACCACTACAAACACATGTAGTATAGTGTACACAAGGCAGGGTTTCTTTCCCCTGCTCTTTCTGTATTCGCCGTTGGTCAACCGTGGGTGTCAATACGGGTCTATGTGGCTTCTCGTGGTGGCTCGTCTTCACGACTGCTCCGTTCCTCGGTTTCTGGGTCTATCCGTTTTGTGTCTGTGTTACTTCCTCTAATGTTTCTTTAAAACCAAAACCTAAAAGCACCATACCACTTGTGCCCAATCACACAGGCAATGAGGTGTGAGTAGAAGGCTGTTTTGGTGATGAGTTTGATGTGGTGGAAAAATAATGCCGAGGTTGCGGAGGTGGGTATTTTGAGTCGAGTTAGAAAAAACTGACTGTTACCATGATTTCATTTCTGAGATTCAAGCGGAGAAGGAGGAGTGAGTGACAGCAATGATGGATTTTGTGGACAGATAGAGCTGGATGTTGTCAGCAAAACCATGTCATGATGATGTGACCAAGGAGAAGGATTTAAAGAATAAACAGGAGGGGACCGAGAACTGAACCTTGGGGGACACCTTGGGTGAGGGGAGCGGAGGGGGATCTGCAGTGGTTGAAGTGGATGAACTGTTGAACTGTGAGGCAGGATCTGAACCAGCAAGGGCAGTGTCAGTGATATTGAGAGGAGGATAGAGTGGTTGATGGTGTCAGAGGCCGCGGTGAGGTCCAGGAGGATGAGGATATTGAGGTTACAGCAGGAGGTCATTGGTTACACAGAAGTGGTCTGTTTCTCTATTGTGGTGGAAATGAAGACCAGACTGGAAGCATTCAGGAAGGTTACTGTTGGTAAGGTGGGTTTTGAGGTAGGAAGCATCAGCCCATCAAGTAACTTTAACAGAAAGGGGAGGTTGGAAATAGGTCTGTAGTTGTTGGAAATTTCAGGGTTAAGTCCAGGTTTCTTTTGGATGGGGTAAATGGAGGCAATTTTGAGAATGGGTTGGACTGAGCCAATGGACAAGGAGGAGTTGATGATGGTGGTGATGAGTAAAGAAATGGTGGATGTTTTCCTGAAGTTAAGTAAGGCTGAGGGGGCAGGAGGGCATGGGGAAGGAGGTGAGAGGGACAGTTGTTGTAGATATTGTGGATTTTGTTTTGAAGAAAGAGAAGAAATAAGTGCACTTTTCAGTCGTGAATGATTGCATGTTGTTCAGGAGTTTGAGGCGTTTATGATGGTATTGAATAGTGTTTGGGGATTTCCTGAGCCAGACTGTATGAGTGCAGATTCATCCTAAAAGTAATCACTTTCCTAATTTCTTAAGGGTTTTGTATAGCATTTGGAGTTTTGTTGCTAACAAACTGATTTGCTTGTTTAGTAAAGTATTTCCATATACCATCTTAAAAATGTTATGTTTGTTATCTTTTCTTTTGGTTTGTGGTGTCTTACCACAGGCAGCTATCCTACCGCGGCACATCATTAATGGCACATGCCACATGGTAGATCGAGGCATGTTAGATCACACACCTGAATGGTACGTCCTAGGCCTCCGGCACCTATATCATGTCCTGTTTATGTAACCTTGCCCTGAGCAGACTATAGCACCCTACATGGACTATTAAATGAGTCTATTTCTACAATGACTTGGTATGTGACCTTTGACTTCTGGGCATTCATTTGGATCAAAGGTTGTCGACAGAAACAATAAAACAAACAGAAAGATAAATGAATAATAAATAAAATGGAGGAAAAGTCACATCTTTGTATGTCTAGCACCGGGTCATGTCATGTCCGAGTCATGTCATTGCTCTGAGTCCTACACGAGCAACTAAATGTTAAATTTCTACAATGGTTTTGTTGTTATGTGTTGCCTTCGGGTCAAATAGATCTGAAGATGCTCAACGTGGTAGCATTGTTTTTGTACTCACACAAAATAAGCCAAAGCCAGTACATTTCATGGCAAAAACATGTATACTTCTCTTTGTAAAAACTCACAACGGGTCAATTTGACCCAACGGCAACACAAGATAACGCCGTCCTTTTCTTTCAAATGTGAAAGTGACCAAGACCTTTCTGTACCTAATAAAGTGGGCACACTGTACATAATAATTTGGCCAATACACTTCCCTATGAAACAAGATTCTTCTGTGGCTACTAAGAATTGGATAGTTGAACAGACTTGCAACAGTCAAAGTTTTAAGACAAGAGAACAGACTTATGTGAGCTGTCATAAAAAAACAATTGGGGGGGAAACGTAACGCTGTGAATACCACGAGTAACAGCGACTTAATACCAGAATTAAGACACAATGTAAGACTTGGAATTAGTTGATGAGAATAAGGATGTGTCAAAAACATAGGGGAGGTGGGGCAACAGGGTGGGACGGGGAGGAGGGCTATAGTTAAGAGTAATAGAGTTCAGGGGCTATTATATAGAGGAAGATAAGAAAATGGACAGAATGTGGCAAAGGAGAGATATACACCTTCAGGCCTGAGAGAGGAGTGGAAAAGGTACCAGCGGACCTCATTACTGCTTATCTCTTTGGCAGCTGAAATTGTGTTTGTGTGTGTGTGTGTGTGTGAGAGTGTGTGTCTGTCTCATATACACATTCAATTTACATTTCACCCCAGCGTACGACCATAATTCAGCATGAATACTGGAATTGGATGAAGTGGGTGTGGTATCTGACCTGTCACCCCGGTGCAGAGTTACTGCATCTCCCAGAATGCACTTGGCAGCCTCAGCCATATTTATACTATATTTATAGCAAGGTGTATTATACATATGTGGTCACTGGCCCGTCACATTCTCTGGTGATGCAGATTATACCCTCTAGTGTTTTAGTTTTACATATTCAATTTCCATAGACTATAGTGTTGACCCCACCTCCCTTACTATTGTCAAGGCTATCTGAATACTCGCGATAAGGTAGGTTGAGATGCTTGGTCAAAAATAAGTCTGAAAAATATATTGATGAGTCTTAATATCTATTATTATCATTGTTATATATATTATTGTCTGCATATACCAATCAGTCATAACATTATGACCACCCAATATAGAACAACATGACATATTCCTATCAGAACAAGAATTGGAAGTTGGATTGTTTCACCAATCCTCCTTGAACCATTTTTTTTCTGCTTCTATCATCCCATCCACTAAGATGTGTCACAATGAAGACATAATCTGTGTTATTTACTTTGCCTGTCAGTTGTCATCATCTAATGCCTGTTCCTTGTGTTTTACAGTTTGGATGAAATGAGACAGTAGCTATGGCAGACTAAGATATGCTTTTATTGGCTGTATATATGTATTTTAGCTGCATTTTTCATGTAGTAAATGTTGCGTGTCAAAGCTTTGTCGACAACGCAAAAGATGCATCTTTGAAGTCCAAAATTGTTTTCAGCTCCACTGGAGAAGTCAGTATTGGGAATGAGGAAGCTGTGAGCGACCACTTATTTGCACTTGTGCTGCATGTAAATGGCAACCCAGATTTGTCCTATGCAATTCCATTCAAGTGCTTTCTGGGAAACCCTACATTTCTCTTTCATAGCACTACTTACGCTACCATTTTGCTCTTTGCTATCAATCTGCAACCCTCCCCATTTAGTTCACTCTCACTCTCCATTTCGCCATCCCTCTATCTACGCCTTCATCAACCATGTTGCCCGTAGACCACACCGGTGACCATAGACTGAACTTCTCAACTCTTCCCCCCCTAACTACCCCCTTGTCTCACCCTCCTCTTTCAACGTCCCCTTGCCCTGAAGTGCTCCATCCATCAATCACGGGCGTGACTCATGAGCTGCCAATTGGGACCCCCCTCTGTCCCCGCCACACTATCCCAGGACATTAATTTCTATCAGCTGTCCACACTAGGCGAGCAAGACATGAAGCAGCCACTTCTTCTATACACCATGCATTGTTCTTTCTGTTTCTATGTTGTTTTCAAACTGACCCTATCATTTGATTACTACCACACCTGTACAGTGGTATCATTTAAAGTCACCACCTTTTATACTGTACCTGATGAGTAACCTGTTTACATACGGTTGCATGTAACTGATTGAATGTTTACATCACTATCATCTTGCACATGTAACTGTACTCGCCTGGTTATAGGGATTTACTTGCACCTTCACAACTCCTTACTACTGACATAACAGCTAATGTAGCACATATATGTACATAGTCTTTAACATTTTACTTTTTGTATATATATCTATATTCTCACTTATGCATGCGGATTTTTATTTTCTACTATTTTATTGTTGGCATCCAGTCCGGGCAGCAAAGTAAGAATTTCATTGTGCAGGGAAACATGTTTCCTACTGTGCATTTGACAATAAACACTTTGAATCTACCAATCCTCACTCTTT
>JAVQKC010050125.1:0-19684 GCA_036025475.1 Philypnodon macrostomus | reverse complement strand
AATAGAGTGAGAGAGAGAGAGAGAGAGACAGATAGAGAGAGACAGAGAGAGAGAGAGAGAGAGAGAGAGAGAGAGAGAGAGAGAGAGAGAGAGAGAGAGAGAGCGAGATGGAGAGAGAGAAATTAGGCGAGGTTTGGTTCTGGTGCCGGACAGGTAATTGTAAAATGACTTAATTTCTCTCATCCAGCGCAGTGTTTGTCTAGCTTTCAAAATGTTACCGGCATATTTTGAAGGGTTTTAGCAGCTGGTGAACAAAGCAAAAATTGTTTTCCTGAAGAAGCAGAGACAGAGGCAGGAGAGAGAGAGTGTGTCTTTGTGTTTAGGCCCAGTCTAAAGTCAGTACAATAAAACCTATCAACAGTAGTGCATTAGTATGAAAAGGCACTTTGAATTCTGACAGCAAAGTTTCAACATGTGCTGTAATGACGGGTCTACTGCCTACCTGCTTTAACTAATGACAACGGCAGCAGCGACAGAATTATTGAAGTAATTATGGAAGACTTCATTTCGAAAACCCATTCTATTTTTCTATTGATGGCCAACTGTCCCTGAGTGGCTTCAGGTGGTAATGTGCCCCGCAGAACCACATTTTGGCTGAAACGGTTTTGATTGTTAAAAATATGCAATTGGTTCAGCTCCCAAAGTGCAAAAGAAATGTCCACTAATTTGAGGTTCTTTCTCCCATCAGTGGGTGTAGGCTGCTCACATCTTTCTTCAGAATCTTAGACAAACATTGAGCTAACCCAGGTGAGGATAGCTACTAACTAGAAGCAAGGGCAGTGAGATAATGTTGGAAATGTAAAATAACGTCAAAACTCTGACAGTATTATATCTTTGGAAATGTCTTACAAAAATCTACACATACAACGTTAGAGTCCCCGTTGAGGTGCTCTATTGTTTGGTTAGTCTTAATTGCCATTCTAAAGTCTAAATTGAGTTCAGGAGAAAAGCTGATTGCCTGTTGTCTGGTTTGGGAGGCATCTCAACTTCTGTACAGTTGATGTTTTCAAAAGAATATTTGATATGACCTTCTCTCACACTGCTCTTAAGCCAGTGCTCTTTCCTTGCTAATGTATAGAGGAGTGGATATAGTGCTATATAGTGCCAGCATCAGAATATAGCTAACGGCCCTCCAGTGTAAAAAGTATATGGTTATATATCCAGTATGTGGGAGTCCATAGTATTACATACAATTTGAGGTACCATTCAGGGGCCACTCTGAACAGAAATATTCATAATAGAAAGCCCTGCATATACCATCCCAAATCATATTTTTTAAAATCAAATCACCCTGCACACATGCCATCTACTCCGGCTCGCAGACGCAGTAAAAAAGAAATAGTGACGTCGTGGCAGAAGACTGAACAGGTGGCGTCTAGGTCTGTGTGCGAGCCAAGACACTGATTGAAACTGTGGGAGACTGGGCATCCAGGCAATTAAGGTGTGTGTGTAAGTCAGTGACCAGACAGAGAGCTAATGTGCTGCTGTGTGTGTGAAGCGATACTGAGGATGGCCTGCCTAAAAGCCTTAGCACAAGGGTAGAGTGTACTGAAGGATAAGTGTATTTTCGAGGTGGGACAAAAGGGTCAAGATCCCGTCACATTGAGGGGCGACTCTTTAGGATTCGTGTAACCCATGAAGTAAAATGGTAGTATATCAAAATGAGAGTATTTTCTTTGTATAGTGACATTTCAGTTAATATAACAATTATTGACATTGAGCATAAAGATTAGCTTGATTTGTTTTTGGATTCTTATCAAAAATAACGCCTCTATACTAATGATGAAGTTGGGGATTTTTGACTTTAAGTGAAATTTTCATGCCACAGTGATATACAGAATATCATGAAAGCAGGGGATTTTTCTAGAACCATTTCACCAGACTGTATCAATACATCAGAATTAATACAATTTTGTATATTTAACAAAAATAAAATCTGGCTGTACTTACATTTGTCTTAAAGTTGTTTCTTATTTTGAGAAAGTAGACTTGTTTGTTCTAATTATTAAATTAACAGTATTTCATTAAAAAATTATATTCATTGGAATACAGTTTAAATATGTATATTGAGTATTGCAGTATATCGAGTATTGCAGTATTGCCAAATTGAGATATTATCAGTATCGTGAGCCATGTATCGCCTTTCGTCTCGAATCCTGAGGTACCCTGAGGCTCCCAGCCCATCATATTTTATGTCCCCCTTAAAAGTGACTCTCTTGTGGAAAGTGCACTGACCAGTTTCGGACAGGAGTTTGATAGACTCCAGGACTCTCTCGGTGTACACCCCGGGTTCATAGTTCTCCATCTCAGCATTGATGATGTGGACCACGCGAGCGGCCCGGCCCCGGATAGCCCCGGCAGTTCGGTCAAGGGTGTCCACGTCTCCCTCTTGCAGAGCGATCACGCATTTGTTGACGTCCTCCAGAATGTGGTTCTCTGGGGAGTGGGCAAAGGGACAGTCAATATACAAAGAAGCTGAAGCTGTAACCAAGAATTTCTATGGTTCCAATGATGCAGAGATCAAAGAAGGCCTATTTTTACACCATGGAATTCTATACATCCACGTCATTCATATTCATCCATTCCCTATGAATACATTAACATACTTGTAATAACTCAAAACATATGAAAATTCGATGTTTCAATCTGCCATTTATTTACCGCTGCAGTTAAATAAAAAAGTTATGGTGCAGTGTAAATGTGAATATAAATGAAGAATGCAATGCGTTGAAAAGCCTTTAGTCACAATACGACATAAACAAGTCAACATGACATTTTATCATTTCATAAAATAAATTGCTGATGTTGAAATTGATAGTTGTAAAAGGTAGGAACAGGAAACAAAAACCTAGAGAAGACAGCTTTACTTAAAAAAGGGGAAAAAGGGGCCTGAATCTGAACTAGAAATCCCTGCATCGGCTTATCCAGAAGTCAATGACTAAAAATGTTTTATACGTTTGTGTTTTTTTTTTTTAGCTTTATTTGATAGGACAGTAGACTGGCAGGAAAAGAAGGAGAAGAGCCGTGAGCCGGATTTGAACTCACGACACCGGGGCGAGCATTCCAAGCTCTACCGACTGAGCTACACCGCGGGCGGCCCTTTATTTGGGTTTTTACATGGAGCCTGTAATTTATCTGAGCGTGTGTTAAGTAACATGCTGCCTGTATACCTGACACAGAAAGGAAGTCATCCACAGAGGTGATGTCGTCCACAGCCTCGGTCAGAATGCGCACCTGCTTCTCCCACTGGTCTTTGAACACATCCATGTTGTCCTGGGCCACCTTGCTTTGTGGGCGCGCAGCCAAAGTGAGAGCAGCGTTGATCACCTAGCAGAGTGGACAAATGACTAGTCTGTTAGTGTGACATGAGACCGAGCTTTATTCACTGGCTCACCTGATTATTTTCATCAGAGGCAAGATAAAACAATCAAAACCAATCAATTTCTGTGGTTTAATCTCATAGCTTGTTTTCACAGTCACTATTAAACCCAAATCTGGCAATAACTAAAAATAAAAGGTGACTCCTACTTATCTCCACGAGAGACTTTGAAAAGTGCCTTATTACCCTCTGCCAAAGAAACTATTGCGGGATAACTGATCAACATGGAGGAGGAAAAAATATTCTTAGTAGATTCTTTAGGTAGTAGCTTTGTGCCTGGTTACTAAGCATTTACCCCTTAACTAGAAGCTTGCTAGTCTGTGTCCAGGCACTACATTTGTTACTTTTCATTGTTATTCTGGGCAGGTGCAGGCTCTTCACTTTCACATTTGTTGAATAGGACCAATTTCCAATTCTCCTAACACCAAATGCTCTGCCATGATGCACTCATATCAGTAAATGTGAAATGCAAATGTTAGTTAAAAGGGCCTTTGATAATAAATGACTTAGTATATAATTAGAAATACAACATAATAGCCTATTGCTGGGTTGCAGGTGACATCACAACATTCTATAGCCCTATATATGTTAATGGGAGATGGGGGGCTGGAAAATGACAGATACAGGGGGGTAATGGACATTGTCACTAATAAAAATGATCAGATTCAACATTTGTGGATTTTCTGGAGGCATATTTCCCATACAGACCCTTTAAAATGTTTGTCACATGGAATGTAAAAAATACCGGAATGCAGGCGACAGGAGTGAGTAATCTTTACAAAAAAGGAAGATTTGTGGTGATGGATAGAATAATTCGGAACATACAATGAAAAACTGTTGTGGTCACAAGCCAAAAGTCTAACTGTTACTAATGAGTACATTAAATAAACATACAATGTGAGGTGCATTCACTAATGTTCCCTACCCAGGCTCTGACATCACCTACATGTAGCAGAGCCATCTTAATTTACAATATTTTGTGGCTAATGCTAATGTTTCTATTGAAAATGTATCATGATCTTGGAATTTAGAACTTTCTGGTTACAAACTTTGAAAGGGTCTATAGTTAATACAGAATCCTGGCCCCTGCTCCCCATCTGAGGGTATGACATCATCACATTGTATAACCTGCAACCCAGCAATTCCAGTGTATTAAACTAATGTGTACATTTCGTCAAAGTAATTCACTGTGCTTAAAAAAAAAAGGATTTCTTTACTGCTGACATAGACCAAAGTCAAATGTCCTTGTTGAGGTTCAGAAGTGCGGATGGAAAAAGCTGAAAATGCCAACACTTCACGAGACATGTGCAACAATGACAATGAGACAGCTCAGTTACAAGCGGCCGATTGATTCTGCATGCGTCCTGCTGAGATCCCTCGCTGACTCGGACTATATAGCCATTCTTATTCGTTTTACTAGACAGCCGGCATGGTGGTGCTTGTCACTTCCTGATCTTAATACTTAGCTTGAGTTAAGTAACAGATGTAGCACTCCCTCGGACATACAAAAAGACAATTCATTTTTCTAATACAAGGTGTGTGTGTACAATGTTGGAACAAGAATAATCTGAATATGCAGCCAATCTGACGACTCACATTTTCAGAAAAGATCAGTAATGGGACAAAGAAGAAAGTATTTGTTTTTGATGTGCATCCGGAATATAATACAGTTAATCCAGAAGTTTCTAAACCAAAGATACTAACTTAATGAATAAAGCATTTACCCCTGAACATGACCAAAACAGGTGTGATACTACCAACTAACTTATACTGTATCTCCTTGTACTTCTAAGTGGGTGTCTGTAATGGTCTTGGCAAAAATAATCCGGAAATGCATCCAGTTTGACTATTTAAATACACAAAGAATATAGACTTTATCATAATGCTACTTAACACACGTTTTTTACTCTCGTTCCGCTGATGCTGAGCAGTGGAACATGTTTTTGAAATAAATCATACATCTCTCCACTCAGTCTAGTGGGAGTGAGGCCTACCCTTAACCTCGGAAACAATGGATCGATTCAAACCTCCGCCATCACCTGCATCCTGGGAACCAGCACTACAACACATCCACCTACACATTATTCAGAGCTCGCACCTACTCCATTCCACAGAAATCTTTTTTGCAACTTTCTAAAGAGTCCACAGAGAGATTTGGGAGAGCTGGTAATTGCCAAACAAAGCTATTTCTACAAGTACTTTTGAGAAAAGGGGGCTTTCTTTAAAGAAGAGGTCTTAAAGGCTCACCTGTGGACATAGGCTGTCGATCTGGGTGGCCGCCATACGGACCAGCTTCACACCTTCTTCGTTGTTGGAGATTGAGCAGGCCAGGTTAGCCACCTAAAGGAAGATGAGAGAAACACAGATGTGTTATTATGATGCTCTGTTTATAGAATTGTTGCTGTTTCTGTCCTAACCTAATGATACATGCTTTTTAACCCGTCATCACTATGGTACGTATGGTATGTATTTACGGGATATTTTTCAACTGAATCATGAGTAGACTGATGATCAGAAACAGGACAAACTGGTGAACAGTAAGTCAATGTGATGTCATGACCACAGATGGCTTTCACGCCTGTATGAGCATTTCCATTCCATAGTAGAGAGACACAGCACAGGTTGGTGCAAAGCTCGGTGTAGGTAATTGGAGTCATTTAGTTGAAAATGCTGGGCTTTACTCAATATGTACACACAATGCCTGACTCATTACACTGATATTTCCAGCATGCCTATCATGCATGACTAGCATGCATATTAAATTGGCACAAGGCCTGCTGGTGCAAAGAGGTGGTTCATTGTATAATTAAGATTCTAGATTCTTCTGTAAACAAACACTCACCTCCAAACTGCATTTGTAGGCACTTTGTTGGTGCTAAAGTTTGAAGGTTATTCTACATTCCATTTCAGTTCATTCCTCATATGTTAGCATCTATGAAAAAGGACCTCACTGAATGATGTGAGCAGATACTAGGTTATATTATCTTATTCTACGATGATTGCATCATGTCACACACAGTATTGCTGTCCCACTGTTTATTAGTCTAACTTCCCTCTTTATATAATCCAATAGCATGCTAAAGTAAATCAGACTGCAGCAGGCTGAGTGAACTAAGCAGACACATGCCTGTTGGCAGCGAGAGGTGTCAGTCTATATTAGCACTTCTAGTGCTCACATGTCACTGTTTGAAGCAAATTGAGCTAAATCAAATTTGTGTTGGAGGACTCTTGCTTAGAGCTTTGTCTCTTTGCTCATGACAGCAATGAGCACATTGATGGATTGCAGTCCTTTATGTGGAGCCGTGTGCCAGTGTTTAAAGCTGAGCGTATGAGAGACACAGAGCTAGTGTGATTGAGAGCCGCTGTAGCACATAAACCTGAGTGGCTCTATACTGTTCACAAACATACCAAACATCATTCCTCTGCTGCCACCACTTTCTGTAAACTACAAACAGTATTTATCGGAACCTTTATTACGTTATGACAGATTTGCAATTTTCTTCTTGTCTTAGCAAAGTAAATTTCAGTATGACTGCTTTGTGGTTTCTGAAAAATACCCAAAATGAAGAACAAAAGTCATTTTAAAACATAACTATATAAATTTCAATAAAAGTCCTTTTCATGAAATGGGATTTTGTTCGTGGGAAGGCCTGACAGACCGAACATTTACTGTTGTATTACTGAGCAATAACCTCTGTGTTGTAAACAAAGCTTCCAGAGCTGGAAACTTGGAACAAACATAGCCATATTTGATGATGGAGGCTTTTATGTTGTTTATGGAGTTTCAAAGAAAACCCAAAAGGAGAAGGTGTGAGCACTTTTCAATTTGCCCGTCTCCGCAATTATAGCATAAAAGCAGTACTGTGATGGTTTCTATTTAGACAGTTGGCTGTAGTTGGCTCTGCTGCAGTATAGGCACATGTGAGGCCAAGGGGCAGAGGGCTGCAGAGCTGGAGACATGCCCAGCAGGCTCACTCCTCTTCCCCAACACAGAGTTGGGCCTGGGCCAGACTGCAACGTCAAGCCAAAACTACTAATTGCAATTATCCAAGGAAGAGCTTCTCCTTTGAGGATCCATTTTTGTGTTTCCAAACGGGGAAGGGAAAAACCAAGACAGAAGGTTTGAGACTCCACTGTGCAAGCCTAATGCCGATACGGTCAAGGATTCTAGAGCAGAATACACAATTCAAAGAGGTGTGTGTCTGTCTGTGCGGCGCTGTGTGCATGAAGCAGGAGAGAGAGGGAGATATAGAGAGGTCCCTGCTGAATGCCCATTCTTCATTTTAGCCTTGAACAAAGAACTATCGATTTTGTCCTTTAGCTCTGCCCTGGATAATCACTTCAATTCTAATTTGATGAACGTTTCCACTGCAGTCGGAGCGATGGGCATTCTCATGTATTCTCACAAATGAAGCCCAGTAAATGAAACTACATCTAATTGCGTCATTTTTTCTGTTTGGAGCTAAGGTGGTTACTGAGGAGCCAGGAGCATTGATGGCGGTAATACATTAAAATAACGCTGCATCACATGACGTTCTACCACAATGAGGGCTGTCTACATTCTTTCTGGGTGGTTAGTGCCCTCTTCAGCCTCTCCATTCAACAGCCGTGTCCAGCAGCTATTGCACACACGTTTGGCCAGTTACTCACTTAGAAGACCAGCACTATCCAAGTTGATGGGCTCTGCTCGAGGACAGGCATGAAGCAGAGAGAAGAGACGCGGAGTGGCAGAACAAGAGTCAAATCAGTTCAAGTGACATTTTACCTCACAGCCACTTTGTTCTAGTAAAGTCCATCACTAGGAGGTTCTTGGTGAACAGGGCAACGCTGGGAATCAGGTACATGACATAAAGCATACTGTAGGGCTTACGCTGGAGGCTGATGGAATCTCCCCGACACTTCTCGCACTATATTTAGCACTTTGTATTTCTATTTTCAGCTTGAATGAACTGGATATCTTCATTGACGAAAGTTTTGCTGATTTAATTTATTTTTCAATTGAAGTGAACATCAATTTTGTACTAGATGAAGGTGACTTGTGAAATGGCACATGCTTTACAATGTGGTTTTACCCACAGGTGTCTATACGTATTTACACTTTGATCAAATCATTTCAATACGTTTTTGAAATAATTAACTGTTTGTAGTAATTAATGAGAACTATTACAACAGTGCAATAACACATCTTTAAAAATAAAGGCTATAAAAACATTTATGGTTCCATTTAAATAATGACTTCCTAATGATTTTTTCTCTGGGTGATTTTATTGCACTGTTCTGTGGTTTAACAGCAGGAAATGGAGCACACATGCACACAGTAAATAAAGCAGTGTGTCGACATAGAAGTAGCAGAACATGTAGCAAGGGAATCCAGAATGCAGACTGTGAAACAATTACAGACACGCTCTCTCAGGACTACGCCTATTTGTGTTAGCCAGAAGCTGTCAGCTCCCATCGGACACGCCTATATGCATGCCATACGTAGCAGGGGTGACAGGCAGGTTAGGAGCATGACGGCCAGCGGGCCAGATGTCACATTCACACAATGTGAGGTTCAGCTCCACAGGGACCAGGGGGAACCAAGGGTTGACCTGCTCCATTGCCTATGAGCCATGCCTCAGGAAATCAATCCCTATTACATATAGAACGCTTGAGGAAGATTGGCCACCAGGCGAGATGCAACATCAAAGGTATGCAGTAGCTGCAGCCTACGGAAGAACTGCAGTGGAAGAAAGGTTGTTCACGGTTACAGAGCTTTTTTTGTGAAACGCTGAATATCATTTCTTAGGGATACATCGTTTCCAGATAGTAATTCATGCAATTACCATCCATTTTTACTAATATAGTAAATGCTTGCTTATTTATAACCTTTTTGTTGATAGGGGACCAATTTAGAATGGCTACAAAGATCAAGCCGGTAGCAACAACACGCAAAAGAAGCAGATGCTCTTGTGTTCAGCTGCACTTAGCACTTAGCCATAAATGAAGCTACGGCTATGCAACTCTTTCTGATTACTGATTGCTGTTTAATTATCCAAGCTGCCACCTTTCTTCTGTCTCCTGATCCAGCCCTGCCTCACAGATGAAGTGGACCTAAATTGCGAGTGACTCTAATGCACTTAGGAGTTCCCTCTACACTTCCTAACTCCAAATGGAAATGAGTTTAAGACACTGTTTACTAAGTGACAGGTCCACTAATATATAGCTGAGTGGGATCCCCAGCTCATCCACACTGTGTCCCTAAAGCCCTCTCCGCTTCATGCTTACGTTCACTCTACACATGTAAGAGGACACTGCATTTCCAATAATTACGAGCTTATGTCCTAGTCTAAAATGAATGCATACTCTTATGTGGTACATAACACGTATTGTCTGAAAATAAGAGTTTAATAGAAAGTAATGATTGGATGTAGATTTTTAGTAAAGATCAATGGCTAAGGAATTGATGAATGTTGATCCGGAATAAGGTCTGGGAATGGTTTGAGGATTCTGTATCTAAAATGGTGTTTTGTTGAGCATCTTATTCCTCATCCAATACCCATTCCTCACTAAAATACTAACTGCAGTCACAATGGGGACAGTAAATAAATGCATGAATAAACACCAGATTATGAGCCTTGACCTTGGTGGACCACCACACTATATAGGTACCGGTGGTATTTAAAATAAACCTAAAAGCCTATATGCCATCCATCCATCCATCCATCCATTTTCTAGCAGTCAAAGCAGGGAAGTCCCGCCTTCGACCACCACCCGATCCACATTGCACCAGCCCTCCTGCGGGTGGTGGGTCCACGGGAGGGCCTGACAGCGTGTGCACGGGCGGAGACTCGAACCACCGACCCTCCGGTTGAAGGGCGAGCATCTACCCACTGCACCACCGCCGCGGCAAGCCTATATGCTGGTATTGTAAAATCCGTCACTACATAGACACGAGTGATTGACAATACATACAAGGTTGGGGTTTATAGTGGACGTAGGCGAAATAATGAAACAATTAAAAACATTCACATTTACAAAATAAAGACTATATTTACTCAAGGGAATATGCAATTTGCCGTACAATCTGGGATTATTACAGTGGTAGTAGTGGAACATACAGTACATACATAAAAGTAGGTAGACTTAATGTTGACATTCTGTGATAGACCCTATGAAGGCATCTGCACATCTGCTCAAGCCCTTTTAATTAAATTAATTAATGCTAATTTTCAGTGGGCTCCTCGTTGCCAAGTGTTTAACAGGCGTACTCACGTTTTACCATGCACACACGGGCCCCCTGATAGCAACATCAAAGTTCACTGACCCGATTCTATACAACCCCCCAACAAAGCAGATTCTAGGTCACAGCTATAACTGCTGGAAATGTCTCCACTGGCCAGCTCCTATAGGCTGCACTTACCATAAGAAAAAACATGTTGAGGTTTGAAAGGGGCACAAAAAACAGCAGAAATAGACGATGAGATGGGTCTCCTTGAATAGCACATATTCGCATTTTAGTGTTCACCTGACGTCACAACCTTCTAAAGACAGAACATTTTAAGGTAGAATCTGACCTTCAGTCTCAAAATGCAGATGCTTTGATGTGTATTATGGCCAATTATCCAATGACAGAGCCTCAACATGAAACAAAAACTAGCATAAGGTTCTCTCTGCCAACAGGAATTAAACCATATCTTTATTAGTATTTTTTTTTTTTAACTAGAGCTGAGAAACGTCACGCTTGGTCCAGTAGGCTGCATTTTAAGATATAAGATTTATACATTGAGGCCATCATCCCAATCCATATCAAAACTGATCAGGATAATTGTTTGTGGATTTTCTGTCTCCAACCTCATTATACAGCCTCTTCCCTCCATCTGGGGTTATGACCTTCTAGTGGTTTAAGAGGAGCTCTTCTCTGGTGTCTTTTATTGATGTTCATTTAGATGTATGTAAGCTTTGCATCTCTGTTTGACTCTTTCCTTGCAGCACGCAGGGCTGTGTGCAGCATTCAAAAAGTGTAGACCAAAGAGCTTTCAAAGATAAACAAACATTCAGAAATTCTCTTTAATCCGATATTTGAAGTTATCTTGACAACATATCAATAAAACCATAGCCTTAGCTTTGAAAAAAAAAAAAAAACTAATATGTTTGAGGACTGAGCTAAATCAGAAATGAAACGACCAGCAAGACGAATTCAAAAGTCAAATTGCTAAACGTATAATCACAACATGCTCTGATGACAGCATGCCCTGGATGTGTTTGACAGTGACATTGGCATCACTTGTGCCAATTTATGAATATATAATACATTTCAATCTTCACTATTTTAGAAAATATATAAAAATACTTGTAACCCTCAACATGTAGCTATATGTGAGTGTTAAATACACCACTGGTATGTCTCAGTATTTGGTCTGGGCTTGGAGAGGTGTGGAGTTGGAGCAGCTTGTTCATGCAGTGCAGTATTTTTGAGAGTTGAGCAGACAACCATTTGGGGACTTTTCACAGTGTGAATATAACAACCTGGCCTTGTAAACATACCCAAAACCAGTGTCTGCTGTGTGCAACCTTTGTTACAATAACTAGAACAATAGCTCACTCGGCATAGATATACCTATTCATTCATTATGGCGACAGGCCCATTAAAATAATCCTTCAAGTTATTTCAAGTTATTTACATATTTACTGAAAGTTGGTTGAATAGCTCATAGTGCAGAACTTTTTATCTAGACCTTGTAAAAACATTATTGCCGTTTAAACCCAGCTCAGTTCAATTCTGCGCGCACTGATGGGATCAAGCTACTGTCCAAGGTGGGTCTGCTAATAAGGTTACACTAAATGCACTGATTCATGTGATATAATGTGAAATAAATAAAATGATTAAAACTCTATTTAAGAGTGAAATTAATCAGTAAGCAGAAAAAGTCCATGAGTATCTGTATGAGATATGTGTAATCCAAACGATTAAAAACAGTGTAATTAATGGAATGAAATCAAATCTTCACATGCAGACAGCAATTCACCAAAGAGGCACACTCCAGAGAGGGTTATTATGCTTTTTCTTCATAATTTGAATAAGAGCCACGTAAGATATGTACAGAAGAGCCTTTACAATTACACCGGCGTCTCCTTGGCAACCATAATGGAGGCTGCGTGAGAGCCTGACGTTGTGATTTACAGTGGTCGTTACAGCTGAGGTTTGGGTATTCCTGCTATAACCATGACTGGCTTAATCCATAAATATGATAATTTGCTGCAGGCTGCTGGCGAGGTGAACCAGCGCCACTAACAGGGGAGAGCGCTCTCGGTCCTAACATGAGACGATGCCGTGGGTGGATGACATAGCAGACGTGCACACCAGCGCACGCACGTGGCCAAAGACGGCACCAGAAAGGCATCTGATGTAACTGACAAGAAGATGCTAGCAATCTGTTTGTGTAGCGGTCTGTTCTTGGCTCGTTCACCCCTTTATAGTGTCAGCCAGTCATTCCTGCAGTGGCCACATACACACAGGCTTCAAACTGTGATTTATTTACTGTGGATTCTGAATGGGTCTAGATGAAGAAGGCAAAGGAAGAAGGGATGGGCAGCTAGAGAATAATATCCACAGTATAAAATTTTATTGAGCTCAACAAGGGACACAGAGAGGTAATTGAAAGCAATATAAACAAATCATAAAGCTAGCTGGACAGAACTGACGTGGGACATGGATAGGAATAAATATATACAGAATGTGTGTGTGGAGTATATTGGATTAAGCTGTTCACAGGGCTGTAAATGCCAGGACATTAAAGGAGGTAGGGAGCAGTGAACAAATGACTAGTTCAAATCCCCCGAGCACAAACTCCACATTTCCTATTCGCTCTGCTGTGCTGCTCCTGTCTAGTTGTGGTCCAGTCTTCAGGACCAAAGCCAGACTGATCTCTTCTCGTTTTGCTGTGGGCATCGCGCTGCTCGCCAGGCGGTTGCTACCACCTCTACACTCCAAAACTTGTGTCTCCCAGGTAGGCAGTACAGGACTTTATTCATCTTACAACGTTTTTTACCTTCTGCTGGAGCGGCTCTCGTTGCCACAGGGGCCAGACTGCCGCTCCCACAGTTCCTCTCCATTCCTCTTTCCCCCAAAAAAGGCAGCTCGGCCAGTATTGATTTCTGTGCGCCTCCTCACTCACCCCCCCCCCTCGCTGTTGAAGAGTGCTAGCCAAGCAGTTGGGCTTGGCACCAAAACATAATTATGAAAATGGACCTCTGGGTTGTTTCTTTTAATCTATCTGTACATTCCCCAGTCTCCCTGCAACAGAAGCTATTTAAAAACTGTTCCCCGGGATTGAAATGTTTAACCCGCTGTGCAGTAAAGAATGGTGTCCATTTTGGTGCCATCACTTGACTGTCCAAAGCAGGTGTGAAGCAGATGCATTGCTCACTTTTAGCCCAAACTGGCAGAGAATTGCCGTTGCCAGCCATGATGTATTCTGTCAGCAAAGCGCCTCATGTCTGAAAGCCGAGCAAGATCTGAGTGCTCGGTACTTTCTGTCAAATGCTGGCATCAATTTGTGCCGTGTGGCAGCCGTGTGGCAGCCGTGACAAAGTGGCCGGGCTCGCGCACTCTCCAAACTTACAGTTCAATGGCCAGTGAAGCCCAAAAGACACGGCCAAAATCAGGCCCATTTTCAAGACATTAAACTCTGCGGCAGGACATGATATACAGCTGCTGCAGTATCAAAACAGCTCCTCTGCCAAAAGTGTTACTGCCATGTTTTAAGTGAATGTAATATTAATGTAATAATAATGGGAGAATGTCAATGAAGACTAAATCTTAAATTTTCACTTTTAATGTTCACTATACTGGCATACTAGGCCTAATACAAGCTGCTCAATGAATAGAGCATTTACCCCACACACTAGCTGACCCGTGGTAGAGGTCTTCAAACTTCAAGTGCTTCTAGTCATGTATGCTAATGTTCATCTAAGGTCACACTTTATTTTACATAGCCCTTAACTACATTGTATCTACCTAATTAAGTACAATGCAACACACTGTGACTACATTGTACATACAGAATGGTTATGGTAGTATTACAGGTTGTTACACAGTGTATTACATTGTACTTAATGAGGTAGATACAATGTAATTAGGGGCGATGTAAAATAAAGTGTTACCTAATCTAATATCTTTATGAGATAATTAGGGCCTTGTCAAAGAAAACAAAATGGCCCCCTTTCTTAACATTTCTATTTTACTGAGTATCATTTTTAAACTTGTAGCTTTTCAATTCAATCCATAAGCATCCTGTTGTGAGATCCCGGACAAAACACGCAAGAGACCTTGACATTTGTGCGCATCACATGCCTGAGCCTTCTGCGTCTGCTGCGGCACAAGAAAAGCATGATTATTTGTGTTGGATAATAGATGCACACGGTGGGGAAAGGTCAGCAGTTGTCAGCCCTTAATGTGTCAACCTTTAAATTGGGGGATGGTATCAGTGATGTAAAAGAAATGTTCATTGAAGATAGTAGGCGGGGACATTGAAGATTTACTTAACGCAATAATTAGACGTTTTCTGACATCAGTGAATGACGTTGAGGGATAGTGTAGCTCGTCATCTGCACAAAAAAGGTCCGAATGACTGATTTGATTAGTCTCCCAAACTTTTACCCTCAAATTTGACTTCTTGATTTAATCCATCCAAGACATTTCTATCTTCTAAGGTAATACGCTCATGCAAATGTCACATTGATTCTGATGCATTAAATGAATGCTGGTGCAATTTTCTCCCAGGTGAAGACGTGAAATGCCATCATGTTTCTGGGCTGTGAGCAGAATTAAGAACACAATTTAAGTCTCTGACATGATACCAGTCTACGAGGAATAATACATAACTGCTCATGTATAATGCAGTGGGCACTAAGCTGTTGCTCCGACCTGGACAGTTTTGTAAGTATAATGTTAATCGGTGATATACAGACTGAAGTACACACATTGTACTCAGCAGAGAGTGAGGCAATAAAACTACGATGAAAGACAAAGCACAGAAGAAAAGTAATAAACTCAGACCAAGAAACTTTTCAGACCCATTACGTTGTCAGATAATTTCCTCTGACTGTCACTCCATCCACCCAAAAAAGATTCTGGTCACATCGCGACGACTAGAAAGAGATCTCTGTAAACATTTCATTTTCCACTTTGCTGACTTTATGAAGACAAACGTGTTTCTGTGGCTGGGGGTTTTAGTGACATTGTCTATCTATCCTTTCCTTGATGTCAGTTTAAAAAAAAAAAAAGACTGTTAATGTGTTTATTGTTATGATAATAGTAATGTCTTGGCACACGTTTTGGCGGGGGGACATTTGCTAAAAATAAATGAAGGAATCTTGAAGCGGAAGGAGGCGTTGACCAGGCAAAGTCAAATTTGCAATCAGCACATGCCTTTGATGCAATAGCTTTAGGTAATGAGTTCATTAAGGAGCAGACATAACTTTTGCCCCGGGTTACCAATTAAGGTGAACCCTCGAACCAAATGTGTTCTGGGTGCTTTTCTTACGTAGCATTGATAAACTATAAATTGTGCGTCCAATTAATTTAAGGATGGTGTAATTAAGGAGCAGGGATAGAAGACTGCTGCACTTAATGCTCCTTGGAGAGTAGTGTCTGGGCACCTCTGTCGTAAAACATTGCTCTTCACTTAGCATCTTGAGAAGTGCTCTTTCATATAAGGGAGTCATTAAAACACACTGCTGTCATCAAATGCTTTTTAGGGAGCGTTTCTTTGCCTCGGTACAGCCTTTCGGACCAGCTGTGGCCCAACCTGTGGCGGTTAGGGTTATTTCCACCCTGGGACAAAAGGCAGGTTACGGCAGTCACCACTGGGCCACATTCACACAGCTGCCGTCCCAGGGGTGCTGTTGCTTGTCCTGTGATTGGGTTTTTGTCTTTAACACCGTGCTGCCTGTGTTAAAAAATGCATGCCGTCTGACACCAATCTCAGGTTCCCGTGTCAGTTCCTCATTATATTTACGGCCTCAAACTGCACTGTCAGGAAGTAATAAATAAAGACCACTATGTGCTGCCTGACACCTCCGGTTGATAACAGTGGAAGTCCTATCTTACATGTGTTTATAGGTGCAGCTCTTAGAAGTAAATGTGTCTTTTTCTTTTTACAGCTCAGATCGAAACATGACACAGTTCGAGATTCTGCTGGTCGATATGGCACCACTAAAAAAAAAAAGAGAATACTAAAAATTCCAGCTCTTACTAAAGGTTACATTCTCATGTTAGATGCCAAGCTCTTTAGAGCAACATCTTCACTGCCCCAGCCAAACAGACAGATACAGCAACACTTAAGGCCATTCAAATCAGCTTAGAAGGCAATCATCGCCTATATGCGCCATAAAGTTTTAATACAAGAACAAAACTGCATTTGATGTTAAAGGGCCAGTTGAATCTCTTAAAGGTCTTCAATAGGCCAGCAAATCTGAAAATAGTACAAAGGGTGGATTCTGCTTAACAGTCTTTTTATGGCACTCGGGCCCATTTACATTTGCTGGTTATGGAGCTGGCAAGATGAAATGATCAGGACCCTATAGCTTTTGTACTTGGAGGTTCAGCATGGCCTATGTTTTTCTGTATGTTGGTGGTCTTTACATATGTATATTATGGTTTATTACATCCTTGGAAATGCTATAAAATTGTACCCTGAGGCCACAATATCACACTATTAAGCTATAAAGAGTCTTACGCCAGATTTACAGAGAGCAAAAATGGGTAAAAGGCACAATTTTACAAATGGCTAAAGCTTATTTTGTTGTGGCAAAGGTCCCACCTCTCTAAGTAGTGTAGACCGATGTTTTTATCATGCAGCATTTCGGAGGTGCCTGGTTCCACTAAATGGAATGAGCAACGCAGAAAAAGACGTACAAAACAAAATATTTTTCTTATAGCCAAAATAGCCTAAGAAAACTATAAAAATATATGTTTAGTTTCATCAGCTATCTATAACTATATCCAGTCATGTGACCACACCTTGACTTTACATTAAATTAGACATTTCTCACCATTTCATCAGTGGTTGTAGGCTGCTAAAACCTTTCTGTGTCTTCATGCTGATCCCAGACAGACTCAATTATGCTGTGATCAGGTTTGTGAAAATAAACTTGATGATGTTTTCTAGCTAGACGCCAAGATTTACCAACCACTAAATACCAATACAAGTGAATTTTACACCTCTGCCCATCTGCCGATCCATTGATAACTTCACATTACATCATGAGTAGTTATTGTGGTGTGCTGCATAAGATCATTGAACCAGGACAATGGTTAGATAAGGTTATTTCGACATAGTCGAGTACTTTCCGAATGCAGTCATTGAAATATGTATGGACGTGTTCCACTCTTTGGCTTTAAATCACTGGAAAGTGCCAGGCAACCAAGCTGATAATCATCTCATTTCACTGACTGACTGAGTGAACTGGGGGAAACATGTTTACTGAGCTGGAGGTGAGCACCAGAGTATGTTTTGGACACGGAAATACATTGAGCGCGAGCGGAGATGAGCTACAAACAAACAGGACACGGTGCACTAGTGTTGACGATCGTTGTTTCTTGGCCTGAATAACTCATCAGATCTGGGGGTAGATCTTCCGCACCAAACCTTTGCGACCCAGATGAAACAGGGGTGCGGCGTAATTGGCTGGAAATGCTATAAAGCAAAGAATATGTGGATTATTCGCCATGGTAACAGTTGTCTCTCCTCCTGTGACTGTTGGGCAACTTAAGTCTCTCCAGGATTTAGTTTTTTATTGCTGGCCGCCTTTGCTAGAATTAATTCAGTGAAGCAAGGGGCTGAATTTTGAAAGTGAATGGAGTGTATATGCTGAAGGCAAAGCTAGGGAGCAGTACTATGACAGCATTTGGCTTGCACTTTATTTTAAGTACAGTAATTAAACTTAATTGCTCTACAAAAGATGATCCAGTGTATTATCTAATGTTGTAGGTATGGTCTTTTTAACTAATCAAATAGAATAATTACTATAAAGTGTTTCTTCTTTATTTAAGTAGATTTCTGCTTTGTTCTGAACTAGTCTGGTGCTCTGGTAGCAAGTGCACATAAGTATTTTGAATAAGCTTCAAATAGGCAAACATTGTTCTTACCGGCATTGGCTTGATTGTTTGTATATATGTTAAAGATAGATTTTTTTCAGGCATTATTTGAAAGGACAGTAGAGCGAGAAAAAAATGATTGAGAAAAGTGGGTGACATTTGGCGATATGTCAAGAGCTGGAGTCGAAGTCACGATGCCGGTGCGAGCATTGTGAGCTCTGTATATGGGCCACGCGCTCTACCGACTGAGCTAAACCACGACCCGTTCTTATGGATTTCTACAAAGGGATGTCTACAGGACTTGAACCGATCTATTCAGACAAAATGTAATGCCAGGTCTGAACACAGCCAAATGTTGTGAATTTTAATTTGTATGCAAACCCAAGCACTTAGCTCTTTACAAGTCTACATTAAACATTTGAGTGCTTCGACACAATCAGCAGCAAAGTTAGCAGAGGGTAGTCCAGGGCAGCTATGGAGGTGCAGAGTGCCAAAGCTGTACAGTGAATGGATAGCTCCTTCTGCTCCATTAATCTAATGACAATGCCCCATGACTAAGACCAGCTTAACAGGCATTGCTGATTCCCATTGGCTCTCCTTTCACTTAGCATGCATTCTATGCATGAACACATCGAGGGCAATGGCAGCGACAAAAACATGAAGTCACTGCAAACAACACAGATTAAATCACTAAGGAATTCACATAATTCAATTATTTTAATAATATTCATACCTGGTTGCCCTGTGTTGTTCAGAGAGTAGGCTGTTGTTAGCAGCTACGAGCTAAAGCAGAACTAATCGGATAACTTTAGTCTATAGTTTTCCAGTACCTCTCTGTGGAGCAGCTGTAGTTAGACATGTCTTCACTCTCTATTTAGAACAGGAGATGTTTGAATATGCACGGTTTTTCTAAAATATATTGGTTCTAATTTTGATTGTTCTAGGCTTATACAGCTATAGCTAAAAATGACTACATTCTGTAAATAAATGGTCAGATGTGTTCAGGGCCGGGGGGTAATTAGGTATTTCAGGTTTGAGCCTAATCGGGCAAAGTATATGTGCACGTTAAAGGCTGTCAAATATACCTGACCTCCCAAATTCAATTCTAAATGGCCGACTTCCTGTTTGTTGTAGGGTGGGGTCATAATAATATTTTATGTTGGGTACACTGTGGAGAATCACTGTACCAAGTTTCATTGCTCTCTGCCAAAGTAAGTGTGTCC
>JAVQKC010050119.1:0-11462 GCA_036025475.1 Philypnodon macrostomus | reverse complement strand
ACCAGGTCTTCACCAGGTCTTCACCAGGTCTTCACCAGGTCTAAACCAGGTCTTCACCAGAACTATACCAGGTCTTCCCCAGGTCTTCACCAGGTCTTCACCAGGTCTTCACCAGGTATATACCAGGTCTTCACCAGGTCTTCACCAGGTCTACACCAGGTCTTCACCAGGACTATACCAGGTCTTCACCAGGTCTATACCAGGTCTTCACCAGGTCTACACCAGGTCTTCACCAGGACTATACCAGGTCTTCACCAGGTCTATACCAGGTCTTCACCAGGTCTTCACCGGGACTAAACTAGATAACCATAGCACTAAACTAGGACTAACCAGGACAAACCAGGTCCAAGCACCAGAGAGAACCCATGTACCACCACCTGTAACACCGTAATATAGAGAACCAATTCTCTATATTATTGAGTTTTCACCTCTTCATTACAGTCTACAGGTCCACACTGGCAGATTTACTACATAGACCTATTTACGCTTGTAAGCCTAAACACCTGATCAGTGTATATTCATCATCGAGCTAATGAATTTAGTCATGTTCAAGACAAACCTGATCAAATCAAGCATCACAATGAAAAATATTTAAGTGATTTTGATCTAAAGAAAACAGAAATTGATACATTTTCTCAGACGTCTATGGTTTACAGAGAATGGTGTAAAAGATACAATATTCAGTGAGCAGTGGTTCTGTGGGCAAAAATGGTTGATTGATTCCAGAGATCAGAGACCAGCTACTCCATTTGTGAGGTCTTCATCAAGATCTGCATCATCTCAGTCAGAGTATAAATGAAGAATCCACACCTGCTTATGTGATAGGACGGCTGAAAAAACAGTATTTTCACATCAGTGGCCTGTTCGTGCAGATCCTGTTCATGCTCTGTGTTCAGACCAGACCAACAGTTAATGAGGTCAGGGGAAAGTAATAATAAAACAATATAAAGCTCTTACAGTTTGTTTGAACCATCAAAGAGCTTTTGCTGTTTTGATTCGAGCTTCTTCCGGGCCGCTGACACAAAGTGATAAATGAGAGAAAATACCCCCTCCCTCTTCCTGTTCAATCTACACAGGCCACTCCTTTCTTCATTTCCCCCGCTGACACTTTTGAAACCCTAATGGAAACAGATTATAACTAAATGATTCTTGCACAGTCACTGGAATTGATTGAAAGTTAATTACTAACTATATTGCCCATACTAGCTGAGTACATTGCCGTCAAAAGTAGATTTTTTTGTTTCTGCCAAGCTTAGGCCTCCTTAGAAGAGACTGCAATGGTCTAAGTGTACCCTGGCTTAAAAATGGCTCGCGTATACCCAAAACCATATGTAATTACCACTGAATATGACTACTAGAGCTGACCAGTAATTTGGGCTTATGAATGTTCTTTCTAGTCATTTCATGTGTTCTGCCCTTAGTGACGAAAAAAGACTATACAATACATATTTCTTGATGTACCTTAATATTCATAAACAGCTCTGCACCTGACATATAGCCCCGTTGCATATTTGCCCAATCCAGTCTGTTCAAGTTCAATTGAATTCTGTCTGTGTGGGGTACTCCTGCCACACAGGATCACTAACTCACTGCTGGGCAAAGGACTTCAAACAGACTATGGTTTATTTAGCGCAGAGCAATAACGTTCAGCCAGGGAACATTGTCGTTTGTGAAGTAGAAATTAGGAGGAATTTGACCCCAGGTATAAAGATGTCTTTCTGCAGGTCTCACCCCAACAGATGGGGAGGGAGGAGAGGGGAGGGGCTAAAGCTAACTCAGGAGAGATGAGGGCAGTGTAGGCACAAAAAGGACTATAACCATTTCTGCCCAAATTCTCAATAAATGATTCTACTTCCCTCCCACTAAATTAGATAAGACTTTGAACTGACGAGGGACCAGGGACAGTAATCCAACCCAACTTTGGTACTGTATCATGTTTTTGTCCCAATTTAATAAAAATGTGGATCCTTATCTCTCTTAGATGAGATTATGAGGTCTTGTCTAAATAAGATGCTGCTGACATGGTCCAAAAACTGTTCTGAAACAGAGACCTGATTGTACCTGCTCCCTCTGTTGGTGACTGCTGGTTCTACACTCATAACTTTCATGATGGCACACACTTATTATCAGTATTGTTCTACCACTAAGTATTATTTATCACATTTATTTTACTGTATTATGAAACAGACCACCCAAATGCATTTTTGTGGACTATAGGCATTTACTGTGCAGAGGATAGTGTGAACATCTATGCTCCCAACCGACATATACCCAGTCCTCATTCAAGCATACTCAAGAAAATATAACAGATATGTTCTGAATTCAGTTATTTAATCACCTCATAATATGCTAATGTCATTGGCACGGGCAGTGGCTGTACCTGTCATGCATGGGATCCGGTCTGGCATTAAAGGTTGAGACTCCAAAGTGATGCGTGGTCCCTCTAGAGGCTCTAAGGTAGAACTGCAGCATCTCGGGTCAGTCAGGGCCCTGGGGTCCTGCTGGACTGAGGAGCATACCATCAGGACACAGGACAGTCAAGGTGGGACATTCCATTTGAGAGGGGGCTGAGTGGGGGATTTTGTAATCTGAGGTCTAAAAAAAGTACAGTGACTCAAAATTTCGATTGATAGTCGGTATCAAATTAAAATCTATATGAGTATTGTAAATAATAATAGTAGTTTCACTTTTATTCTATTATAATAAAGCAGGTAATAGCCCATCATTGTATAACTGTATAATAAGCTGATGGTTCACTGCACTGTGTTCTACAAGCCCTAATTACTGATGTTTAAGTAAATATAATTCTTTATGATGCAGAAGAACAGATGGACAGAATGAACAGGTATTTCTAACTAAAGGCAAATGAGAGATATTGAATAAATAATTAGACAATATACATATTACAACATTTAAAAACAGCCATAAAGTACAGCACGGTCTCATCACGGCAAGAAGGGTTTCAATTCCCCAACTCAAATATGCATGTCCTTGAGTTTGTCCAGGTATTCTGGTTTCTAGGGGTGGGACATAATAACAATATTCCGATATATAGTACTTTTTTATGATACTGTATCGATATTGCAGTTTACTGTAATAATATATTGAAATGAATAATATTTAGTATATTTCACAAAATCTGGCAGTACTTGTATTGAACAAGGTATTACATATTGAATCCTCCATCTAGCTCCTCTGGATGTTGCTGTCCACTGCCCATGACAGCTTGCCCCAGTGCGCCTGTAAATATGGGTCAAATTTAGAGAATCAAATGCCTTGATTTGTATTTTCCTGGTGTTAAAACAAATGAGAAGAACAAATGTGGTACAGTATTAAAACCTTTACTGAGACATAATACAACAAACAAAAGCTTTAGAAGATTTAGAATTAATGACTCGTTCAATCCTCAAAGCCCAAAAAGTCAATCAGCTCCATGTGTTTCACGGAGAGGAACACAGACAGGACAAAGAACAGACAAGAAAAATAAAACAGTGACAAAGTCCATTCAGGTTTTACAGCTTTGTTTGTTTAATACTTTGTAATAAACAAAAGATAAAGTCAGAGAAGACAGACGGGAAACCAGACGAAGAAGAAACAGTGGATTTTATTGAACTGGGAACATTTAAGGAAGAGTCTTGATCTTTTCAGTTTCTCAAATATCAGCAACAATCTCATCTTTAAAAATCTTACTCATCACGGGAGTCGGATAGTTTAATAATAATACTAAAGCCAACACTATTCAAAAGCACTTAACCAGATAAACCTCAAAACCTGGTCCAAGACAATTTAATTGTCTATTCTGCATTTCAGCTGTGCCCCCTAATGAAAAGATTTAAAGAGGTGTTTCAGCCAAATGGGCCCATAAAGCACTAAATGCACAGCTTAAGCACCCAGACGGGGTCGAACAATTCTATCTCCTATGATCCATCTCCCTCGTCATATGAACCGTCAGTCTGTTCATGTTAGGGTGCCTTTTTAGCATTCACCACACCACAAATGTGTGCACATTATATAATGTGCAGTACAATAATCACAACATGGATGCAAAAAGCACTGGTATTAAGTGGCTCTGTTTTTACAAGGCCATTTCCACAAAAAAGTTTGGCAGTGATAAATAAACAACAATGGTGATTTCAAGGATTTTGACCATACAATGGTATGACCATGACTCATAGGAGCTATGGAGAATTATGAATTTGTAACAAAACAAGGTAATCAATTATTCACAGGCTACGATCCATTTAAAAAAAGCATATCTGCTTAATCTTAACTTTGAAAAACAAGTAATTTAAAAATGTAACAAAGATGCAGACAACATTACTGCTACACAGTCAAAAGGTCACAGCATGTGTCTGTCTTGAGTGCATTTCGAGGCAATGATGAGCAATCCAACTGTTGCCTCTGGCAACCACAAACTGATGTTGCTCTGCCTTCAAGTGAAGTCATAAGAGTGACAAAGTGCCCCTTCAGTTCAAACAGTCCAAATCTAGGCGTAATCGCGAGAAGCCAATAAATGTTAGTTAAGACTGGGGGTGGTGCAGCTGTTGAGTATAATTAGCCTGGATTGTTGAAAAAGAATTGTGGAAAACCAACCCCAGCCTCGCTCCTCTGTGCATCCTCCTTTAGATTTTAGCTAAATTTATCAGTACATAACTGCCAAACCTTTAGCAATAGCCACACTGGAGCGGCTACAGTCTACTCACACAATCCACAAACGGCTAGAAACTCTGTGAATACCAAAAGCCCTTGCGATATTTATCCACTTGCTAAACTGGCTTAGCATACAAAACCTTAAACACATGTATAATGTTGCGTTTGCTGGATTGTTGTACCTTTAATGACATGCCCCAAGCGCAGCACAAATGGTAAATAAAAATAAAAGGTGAAGCAAAAGTTGGAAGCAATTGGATTAATTTCTCTAATGCCAAATAATACTTGATAGAAAAAGCTTGCTGTGAAGTCTGTGCATATCACAGAATTTGGTATTTGCTTACAGAAGTGTAATCATTGCCATCCCAAACATATCTAAAGTATTAAGCAGCAGGCCCACTGATCAGCAGAGGAAGCTCCAAAAACTGCAAAGATGCTTTGCACTCAAGTAAATTACAAAAAGTTAAACTCATAAACAAAAACATGCCAAAGTCCAGGTCTCTCAGAACATGTTTAATGCACATAAGTTCTCCCAAGTGTTTTTGCTGTTAAAGCTTACTATGCTAAAATGAGAAAATGCCCAACAATTATAAGACCGAGGATAAACACACACACACACACGCACGCACACGCACACACACACACGCTATAACTGCCAGCACTGGAACAATGCAGGAGACTGCACTGCTTGATATTGTTCTTAGATACCCTCAAAATCATCTTTGTTTCTCTAAAAATGTACTGAAATGTGAATTGTGGGAAATTAGCTCACATCTAGGGGAAGGATGTGGGTCTCACTATGGACATATAGTACATTTTCTGTGCCTTGGGAGTTCATATATCACGTTAAAGGACCAAAGCATCCTTCCAATTTCTGGAGGGCAGGAAGCTCGTCACTTAAATCAAAACCCTGACCTTCTGTTGTACAAAACACTCAAGCTGTGCCTGGAAGAGTAAAACATGAGCTATAACACACACAAGCACATCGCTGGTGTTTGATATCCATAGGGTCGACAGAGGTAAATGAGTGAAATCTACATTTGCAATGATCTGCTGCTTCAGTGTCTGAATAATTGCATACTGTTTTGCATTGATGTAAATGTGCACATTAGCTTTAGCACCTGCAGAGGTATTTCTTCACCCCTCGAAAAATTGTATTGTAGATAATGTTGATGGTTCTAAGTTCTACTAAGTGTGGTGACACGCTGAAATATATACACATGTAACAAATGGAAAGAAAAATGCTGTTTAGGTGTGGAACCATAATATCTGTCACTTCAAACTGTGGTAGCTTTATGAGACTTATTTATGCAGGGTTTAGTTGCCTATGAATTTCAATCACAGTAAATGTCAAGTGCCAATGTCAAATAATATCCAGCTAATCAGTTATCAAAGCAAAGGAAGACATGGCATGGTTTTCTGCAAATTAGCAGTGAGGCGTGGCTTGGCCCTGGGCTCAGTAAAACATCCTGGTGATGCATGACATGGGAGGGAATTTTACAGTTGGTTGTTTGACTCACTGATTTAACACTAATGATCGTGAACGGGCTTGTTTCACATGATTCTGGTGAGTTCATGATTATTTACAACTACTGTACACAAGTTGCAAGCACTGAACCAGTACAGCCTGAGTAAAAGCTGCAGGTAGTAGGTGTAGGGTTTTCATTTAGTAGCATGATCTAAACTAATGCTCATTTCAAAGTAATACATCTCTATGGCTGATCAGAAATAAGTCAATCTTATATGCACAGTATATCTTTTCAATTCAGTTTTTTTTTCAATACTAGTTCATGGCTACATGTTCGCTAGCCATTACCAAAACAATCATTATGTATTATGTTTTATACTTCTGTGCGTATTAGGCATAACAAACAACACTATAAAATGATTAGAGGCCAGTGTTAAAACCTTCGACGCAACAGTTAGAAAGCCCTACACATAATACCTTCAAAGTCATCTTAGGCGTCATAAAAAGATGGTCATTTTTAGGGAAACAGAAACATTTACACAAATACAATTCACAAAAGTGCATAATGACCACCAGCGAAGGGAGAACTTAGGGGAACAAGAGTTAAAGAGAAAAATACTATTTAGTATCTGGCATGAGGCGGTACTTCCTGTTTGCCTCATCCTTTTTAAAATGCAGAAGAAGAAATAGGACCAATAACAAAACAAATGAAAATGATTCAAGTCATTCTTCTTGCCTTACAAAGCCCGCTGTGCGCATCAGGGTGGGAGGGACGCAATTAGTCTTTTCAACAATGTGCTCCCAGCCCACTATTCCTGGATATCAATGCCTTGGACAAAGCTCTCATTTCATGAGTACAGTACTTCAAAATAGAAACTCAAAAAGGTTTCAATATCATATTTAAAATGCACAAAATATTAAAATACCAAATTGATTCACCTGGGAGTTTGATGTCAACTACAGGACACGCCCCCTAGCAGTTGTACACGTTTTATGGCGGCCAATTGATTGAAATGCAAAACAATGTTTAAGATAAAAAACAAAAATCAAAAACTAAGCATCAAGTGGGCATACTATAAAAGGTGCATGCAGCACTGTTACCGATCCATATAAAAGTATATGAGCTAAACAGGAGCAAAAACCCACTTTTGACGTAAATGTGAAAATTGAATGTTGACTTAAAATTAAGACATTTTTGTTAAAATCCTGATGACCGAACTAGGGGCGTTAATGAAAGATATAATGTGTGTGTAAGAGTACATGTTTGTGAATGTATCAGTGTTCTAATAATGCAGTTATTGTTGTTTGTGCACATCACAGGAGTCTGTGATATAGGAACTCTTTGTGTCTGTGTGAAGGGTAAGAGCTGGCACTAAAACCAGCAGGTGCTGCAGTAAAGTGAGGCCCTTCGAGAGCCAACAGCCAACAGCCAACACTGGACTGTGTTAGAATTCCTGGTCTGGATCAGATCCTGACTGGACCAAACCTGGCTCCTTTAGGTGAGCTGGTGAGGGGCCTCCAGCATCTCCATCAGAAAAGTGTCAATAGGTGTGTCACCAATGAGTTTAAAGAAGAACAGATGCTCCAGGCACTTTAAACCGATAGAGCGTAGTGCTGGAAGCCGGAGGAGAAGCTTTGCAAACCTGGATATGAGAAAAAACAGAGAAATTATGCAACAATTATCATAAGCTAATTAACAGAGGCTATAGTGACAACATGTGTATCCTTCTGATTCAGGTAATAGCTGAATAAATATTCATGCAATGACATTTCTTGATTTCTTATCAGTATCAGCATTGGCTGAACATACCTGCCCTGCTGGTCGGGGTACTTATGTTTGCAGTAAGCCTCTAGAGATGCGTACACCCTCTCTCTCAACAGCTCAACCTCACTGGGATTTGATAAACCCTTGGCATCTTAAACACAAAAACATATTATTATTCCCACAGTAAATGATTAGATGATTAAATGAATAGACTCTGATCTTGAAACGTCTACCTGGATTGAAAAGGATAATGGCTCGAAGGCAACCGAGCTCTGTCTTGTCCATTTGCATGTCTCTCATCTTACTCACAAGCTCAGTCAAAACTCTGACAAATACAAAACAAAGTGAAGAACATCAACAACGCAAAAGGAGGCGAGTGAAAGCGTGGCCAAGCCACAGTGTTAAGGTTTCAATCCAAAACATACAAAATATAGCACTGCCAGCTCCAAAAGCATGAATAAAGAGCTTTTGTACAAGGTCCTACATATTACCAGGTGGTAAAATTCTACAATATTAATTCTGAAAAGCATCTTTTAGTTGTTGAGGTCATTAATTATTGTTATTATTTTTTTTAATTGTCTCCCAGCACAGAGTTATCATACAGTCTCGGTTACTAGAAGGCAGACACCAGATCAGAAGATAATGGGAGAAACAGACCTAGGAGAAAATTACTTAATAATCACATAAAATAATATGATTTAAAAATAATTCTGAATGGAATGCCCATGACACACATGCAGCAGGATAAGCTGGTGAGATGTAATGCATAAACCCGTTTATTTGTCACTGATTATGACCTTCAGGCCTTACCTACAGCACCCATGTCTGTTTAGTAAATACCAGACAAATTTATTATATAAAACAAAACATCAGCATTACAAAAGCTGGCTCATCCAAATGAAAAGAATTAGTTTATTCTAGTATTCTTACTTTTAGTGTTTTCTATAGAAATCACATGCCCACCGTTTGACGAATAAAATCTGAGAACAATTCCATTGTTTGTGTGATCTTTTTGGCTGAAGAGGAAGGGGTCATGATGTTTGTGTAATGGCATAATTACCTGTCAAATATGGCCCCCACCTCAGCATTGTGCCTGTCCCTGTGTGTTCAATGACAGTGTGTTATTACAATGTTATTACACAGTTACTTTGTTTTTGCAACTGCCTGACTTATAAATCAAAGCTATTAAATAACTTGTAGGACATACAGTTGTGTTTTTGTTTTAGGACAGCATTTGTTTGACATGTGTTTATATAGAGACAATTGTTAACAGTCCTCCAACATAAAGTTATACTGGGAAATTGACTGAAATAACTTGAAATAGATTGATATACTTCAGTGTAGACTGAGATGTGGAATATGCATTTGATAATAACAGCAGACATTTAAGTTAGGAAAATGAATAAGGAAAGCAGAAAACCCATATTGGAACAGTTTGTTGTGCTGATTCATATTTCTTTATATTAATTACGATAAAAAAATATTCATTCAGTTGTGTTTTTGGTGGTTAGATATTTTTTATTCAATTTGAAATAATAAAAAAACTATTCACTACATTTTTGCAACTCATAAAGTATCTAGTAAAGATCCAACTTTAGGGCCTGAGTTTGACATGGCTCTGCAAGAAGTAAGCTGTGCTAAATGAAAACTAAAAAATATAGAATAAAGATACATTTGCCGTGGACCCAGTTCTAACAGATTTCCCAGTGATGCCATATAGACTCCTTTAAAGTTTGTAAACAAAACTAAATTCATTAAATAAACATACAATGAGGTACATGCATTAATGTTTCCTACCCAGGCATGTAGAGAGTGGAGGTCATTTCTCCAAACCATATTCATTTGTAATATTTTGAGGCTAATTCTAATTTCTCCATTGAAAATGAATTATGGTCTTGCCTCCAGTTGCCTCCATTCCGGAATTTAGAGGTGTAATAGTGTAATTAAGTGTAATATACAGAGCATTGGAGAGAGATATTCTCTGTTTCGTCAGGGCAGTCGTTTTCTCAGGGCAGGTTATAATATGAAGAAAATGAAGTATTTATTTAAGGCAGTCAGCTGAAGGAGCAGGACAATGCAGCATCATTAAACATAGCTTTTAACCTGCCAATGTTATACACTTTATTTACACTATAGACCGAGTATCATCTAAATCCAATATCCATTTAGTATTGCATTTAGACAAAGACAGTAATATATTTAATTTACTTTATGTAGTGCAAAAATGACATTGTGTTCCAGTGGCTCTGTACTATGCTTTGGATCATAGGATGAAACAACTGGATTATGGTATTTCTCTGTCTATCAATATAAGTTAGTATTAGCCAGCCAGTATTAAATTCTGAAAAAGTTATGTGGGTGCTCCGCCTGTGATTGTGTCTGAAGGGTATACATGCGAATCTATGGGCAAGCATTATTCACCAGCCTCCCAAGCATGCGCTGCATATCCAATGGACAGAGCAAAAATCTCTCAGCCAATCAGAGCCACAGAACACAGCAGCTGCAGCCAACAAGAGAGGGTCAGAGGTCCTCAAAGTGTCAATTGCAAGAACAGAATGCTTTGAGGCTGCATTTTTCTCAAAACTATTTAAAGAAAGTTTTGCAGTGTGTTCTAAAGTTGTCTTTATATATTACCTGTCAAAAATAGCCCCAACTCCTGCACTGTGAGCACTGTTCCTGTGGACGTGCAGACCAGTGGCAAGTAAAATCCCATCTTTTACTGAGATTGAACGATGGGAGAAAGATGCAATTAGGAGTTCATTCCAGCCTGTAGAGAGACATACGATCATTAAACAATCACATGAACGATCAGAGCAAGGGTAAGTGGCAGGACACATAAAATACATAACACTTGGGTCCAAGTAATATGTGAGGATGTAAAAAACAGTATTGTGAATCAAACTGAAATTGTTGAGCACTAAAATATTAGGACAAAGCTGGTTCAAATATTGACCTGCACGTAGCAGAATGACTTGGTCGTCCAGGGGGAGCTCGGAGAAATGGGGAATCCTCTTAGCCCACTCCACCAGAGTGAAGAGCTGCTTATCTGCTGCCTGACAGATGTTGGTGACAGGGTCATTGGGCTGGACAAAAAGATTTCAATACGATTATTACAAATATATCTGATGCATTATGATGATCAAAACATTCCCTGATTGATAAATAATCAGATACATTTTTTACAAGTACAATCTTAGGCCCGAGGCCAGAGAGAGAGAACATCTAACACTGCAGATGGATATACACTGAAATGACAGATGAACTGCATTCAATCTAGGGCTGAAACAACAAATCAGATTAATCATGATTAATTATTTAAAGAATCGTCAACTAATTTAGTAATCGATAATCGTTAACTGGAGTACACAGACCCTGCTGAGAGAAAAGCAGTACTTAAGTCAAAACTACACCCAAAATAAATTCATTTTGCATTTCAAATAAAAACCTCCTTTGTATGCTCTATCCTACGGAGCCCGGGAGAGGACATCAAAAAATAAATAAATAATACGAGGCCTCGAGTTATTAATACGAGCGCACGACAATCCAAACACGAGCGTACGTGTTATAACACGAGCGCAC
>JAVQKC010050084.1:0-11901 GCA_036025475.1 Philypnodon macrostomus | reverse complement strand
TGATTCTCCACAGTGTACCCAACATAAAATATTATTATGACCCCGCCCTACAGCAAACAGGAAGTCGGCCATTTTGAATTGAATTTGGGAGGTCAGGTATATTTGACAGCCTCTAACTTGCACATACTTTGCCCGATTAGGCTCAAACCTGATATACGTAATTACCTTATTACCTGACTAATATGATGGCAGTTACCGCTATAGTGCCCCCTATAGACTGAAAGAAGAATATAGTTTTAGGGAATTTTACTAAATTTGGCAAAAACATTTTTCACAAACATCCAGACAAATCAAAAAAGTCAAATAGACCCTTCCCATGTTTGTCATGGTTTGGGGGCGGGGCCCCTTAATTGCTCGTTAACAATATTAAAACCCTTAGAAATCACACAATGTCTGATTAAGGTGCCCGTTGGTGCCAGTTGTAGCAGACGTATGGGGAAGACGTATGGGGCCGTTTCGCCGATATACACCTTGCTGTTGGGGACAACAGCACAGGCCTAGTTGTTTTGTGGTAGTCAGAGAGGCCTTCGGGTTGCCATTTTCCCGCCAGTTTTCCTTAGGGCAACTGCACCAAAAGAGGTACTTTACCACCAACAGTATGTGACAGGTGTAACTGAATAAGGCACATTTTGAGGGCTGTTATGGCTTTGTTAGACCGGACAGTGCAACAACAGGAAATCAGGTAGAAGAGCGGATGTGACAATCAGCCAACTGTCAGAGTCCGATTTTGAACTCATGACTCTGGGGCAATTATTGTAAACTTTGCATATGGGCCACATGCTGTACTGACTGAGCTAAACCACAGTCCATACTGCACTTTTTAAGCGTGTTGGATAAAGGTGCTATCTAAATATTGATAAAATTATGCTGATGCTATGTCACTAAAGCAGAGCCCTTCCCATTCTGATCTTGTAAAAAAGCAGATGACAGATGTGTAGATGACCCAGGTGTTGAGCCTGTTCGTGTCAGTCATGTCCGCTGAGCACTGGGCAGTAGTTAGCGTTGTTACTGGAGGAGGTTAGCTAACAGCCCCTCCCTCTCCACAGTCACTCCTACACTGGTCCAGCCTGTGATGCTGAGCCGCCGCCGAGCTGTAGTGGCAACTGTGGGATTTCTTCGAGGGAAGCCACAAGACTGTAATCAGTCATTATGTCAGATGCGAGCCCCGTGAGGGCGGCTCCAGCTCATTCAGCCAAATAATAAGCAGCAGATAACGGTGCTGGCGAGAGAGGCGAACCCGCGGGCGAGCAGTGAAAAACATGGGGGTCTCTTCTCGCATCTGCCTACGCTGGGACATCACCTTGGTTCAAGGGCTGGAGTCAGCTTCTCATACAGTGCACCAAATAATTCAGCTGTTTTTATTGTCTCCCTGCGGTTTGTGGCGCACACACAGCTCGAGGTGTATGCAGACAATCTGTGGGATCACTGGAGATCCCATCAGAAAATAAGGCTGTTTGTTACAAAAACGCTGTGTCTTTCTTGTTGTTGAATCCGTGGGAAGATTTGTACTTTTTTTTTTTTAGCTTTTTTAATATTTGCAAATTCCTACTAGGGCTGAGTGATGTGTAAATATGGTATGACATTACGTTAAGTTGTTAACACATTTATATACATTTATTGCTTATGGGATTATTTTGTAAAAAACAAAAGCTTTATATTTGTGGTCAATCTGCAAACAATTCTAATGAAAGTGATATTGGCTTAAGCAGCCCCTCCCCTTTCTTTCTCACTGCACCAAGCCGAGGTTTTGTCATTCCATAACAAGGGTCACAGTCTCCCATTGTCTGCAGTAGGCCTCCTCGGCATTCGTGTATTGACTGGTTCAGCTGGGTGAGTGGTGCCGTATCACATCTATTTATCATCGGCTCGACACACAGTGACAGACGGGGAGTTGAGATGTCAGATCATCCTCTCCAGGCAAGTGACATACACTTGCTTCCTGTTGTTTGCTGTAGTACTGTCTTTAGAAGATGAATGGAGAAATGTCGACCCTTTTAGCATTTACCTACCAGACTTGACATGCTAAATAAGATGAGGTTATATATTGAAATAGTGTTTCCAGCAACCTTCCAGATATTAATGTATGGTTTTATCTTTTGATTCCTTTGCTGAATCACACATACATGTATACGGTAAAACAAGACCACACTGTTTATAAATGGACCCTTTTTATGCCTTTTCAAGCTTTGTAAAAAATATATACAGTAGAATCCGAATTTAAAAATGAAGAACACAGAAGGGTTAACAGAAAGGCAGAGTCGTTAAACGAGACGGGTTCAAAGGTTAGAGCATCAGCATACAGGACTACTCAAGTGTGTGAATAAAACAAAATACAAAACCCTGGTGTATGTTTTTGATGAAGAAACAACAACTTTACATAATTGTATGTATTGAGAAAGCTCAGAAAATTTGAGTTGGCAAAATAGGTCTCCTTTAAGATTGTAAAATATGAAACTGCAGCATGCCACAACACTGAGCTCATTCGGGTCAGCGTTGGTCAACCCTTTATGGAATTCCTGCCTATAATGATTAATAAGGTAGGTGTATTCACTGCCCCGCGAGCCATCACTGGAATAGTTTAGTGGTTATCTGTAAACCACTTCACATGTGACCATGGGTCCTTGTTCTTAAGACATTGTTCTGGCTCTCTGTTGAATCCTTGCTCCGTACACTGGTCTCTGCTAAAGCACAGTCACATATTGATTGGCATAGACTATAAGGATTGCTTTGTTTCACTGCTGTCCAGTCTCAACCCAAGTGGTCCAAGACTGCTACCATTTTGGCAGCTCCAGGCTAGAGTTGTCAAAAAAGGCCTAGTTAAGATATTGTTCAAAAACAAGAGGTTCCATTCAGGGCTTCTGTTAGGGTACTGTGATCTTGTTTATATTTTGGTCACTGGTAAACCACTCTTAAGCTAGCTTTGTGTCACACGCAGCTGGGGAGCTCTTTGCAATGGTAGCCGAGCAGAACTAACTATACCAGTGCCTTGAATGCATCCACGACAGCACAGGTAATTTGCTAATTTCTGGCTCTCAGTTGGTGTTCATATCAGAAGGGAAGGCTGCAGATAAAGAGCTTTGTAATGCATATTGTTTGGTGGCATTCATTTACAAACAAATCATTTACAAGGGCACTATTATTCTTACAATACTTTCCATTAATGTTGTTTCCTAACCAAAAACATCAGTTGACTCAATTGTATGTTGAGGCACTGATCTTCTCAGGAGCTGAAAACTCTTTTCTAAGTAGAAAAAAAAACCCACATTACCACTCCCTGTTTGGATCAACTGTATCAGTGTGAAAGGAGATACACCCAACCAGCTATTTTTTCACCAGAAAAAAATATAAACACTACAATAATATAATAATACATATTAATATGGACCATTTTACCTGTTTAAAAATACCCAGTTTATTTTTAGCTCTAGAAATAACTGTTAGTCTACTGATTGCCCCAGCCTAACAGTCAATGACCTTCCTAGCAATCAGCTCAAGCTCTCCATACAATGCCATAACAATCCTGAGTGAAGTGCTTTCTCCTCATTTTAGCGCTGATGACTTTTGAGCTAGCCACCTCGAGTCAACGGGGTAAATTTGGATTGGAAAAGCTGTAGAAGCCACTTTTAATTATACCAGCAGTAAAGGATGAAATTGAGCAAGAATGAGGTGCTTTTTGTGCATTGATTTTTTTTTCTCTCCCTACATGTGTGGATCCAGGGAGAGGAGTCGTAAACCTCGGTATCTCGGCACTGCAGAGAAACACAAGCACTGTGGGTGCATCACTTTCTTACTAATACAATGAGTGTGTGTGTTACATCTACCTACCCTTCACATCCAATTAGGAAATGCCATCGGATTGAATGGGAAATATAGCAGAAATATGGTCTGGATGGAGGCCACACAAGCACTCTGCCTTGATAGAGTTTTGATGTTTTTTTTCTTGTGATGTGTTTTGTTGTCTGATAGATTTGTCTGATTGATTTCAAATACAACTCGAGATTTGAAAAATGTTGGGACACTTTGAAAATGTACGTTAAATAAAATAAAAAAATAAAAAATATATATATATCAGGGTTTTGAACTGAGATTGCCATTTCATGACCAGAAGTGAGAATTCGAAATTGATGGCAGCAACACATGTTCAAAAGGTTGGGACATGGGCAAGGTAAGGTAAGGCATGATTATGTACTGGAAGTTGGTGCACAAAAGCTCCTCTAGCATTTAATTCAAGCTTTTATTGCCTCTATCCCAACTTTTCTGATAAAGTATATCTGCTGGGTCTGACATCAAATTCATATTAAACATATTATATGTCATGAAACAGTAAAACCTGAAATTTAGTTGGTGAAGAAATTTGCAAACTATTATATTCAGTTTTTTTGTGAATACATAAACAGAAAATTATGTAGACAGGCCATTGGACCGCTGTCTAAGCTTTCCCTATGGACTTTCACACATTTTGCTACTGCCTCCCTGTTTCCTAAGCCACTGTTTTGGCAGCATGTCACCTCACCTGGCTATCTGGAGAATGACTGCCACCTTGACTTGCCCTCAGGTCCCTCACTGCTTTTCCCGGGCCTCTTGCAGACTATAAAAAGATCAGTTACTTCTGCAAAACGAGATGACAGCTTGGCTTTTGTGTGGCTTGTTTCGTGATGATATTTCCTCACTGTTTTTCTTGAGAACTTAGTAGTCTGACCGCAAGCCTTCGCACTTACCACCAGCAGATGCAACAATTCGTCATGCCCAAGAAACCCCACTCCGCCGGCCATCTGTCCGCCTGTGTCTGTTACCATGCACCGGCGGTTTGCGTTTGCGGCTCCCATATACAATTTTAATGGCATGCAAAATATGCCGAACCAATCTTATAACCCCCCCCTTGAATCTTGTCTGAAATCTCATTCCAGACTTGTACGTGACCTGGGAAAGTGACACCAGAAAAATGCAGACTGTCACCATGTATACAGTGATTCCTGGGTTAGCCGAGACGTTTGCCATTTGGTACACCCCTATACGGTTTCCTTCTCCAGATAGATGGAATTATTATGCCCACTTAAAAATGAAATCTGACTCCACTGGCCTGTTTCCTAGAAGAGCCAAGAAAAATAACATAGATTCATATTTAGGGCAAATAAATAAAAATTTTCTTGATATTTTATTTTGATCAAGACAGTTAGAGACAGCGGTTAAAGCCTGGAACAGATTTTTACCATTTGAATCTAAAAGCTAGGGCCAAAATATATATCCAACAAAGGGGAGTTTAAAAATGAACAAATCATTAGTTTTGCTTTGTGCACATTGGATTGAGCATTTACCCCTGAACTAGAAGGCTGTACGCCGATAATAACTCTAGACAACAGGTACCAGCAAATAAAGAGATTCTTTGTTTTAGTTCATTTTAACTGTTACAAGATTAATTTACCCCTGAACTTATACCCAATTATTTAACTATTGTAAAAAATATTATTTTATAAAGACCTATACCGTCCATGATTTTTCAAAATTCTCTCTAAAGCTACAATCTCCTGTATACCCGCCTATTCTTTTACAGCCCCCACCTTTTCTAGTCACCATTTCTATGCCACACCATTCTCCGCGGCTGCGTTTGCTCATTGCAGGTGACCTAATGAGAACAAGGCTGTTATCTCTCCCTGCACCCTGAGAAAAAATTGCAGGAGCCTCCTCAGCCCATATTGTAACATTAAAGCATTGGATTGCCACAAGCAAAGATCACATCGGCCACTTGCACAAAATAATGCAGTTCAGGCTTTTCGGCTGATAGAAAGATGCCTATCATTTTCTGCAGAGCGTTTGACTCTTCACACCGGGCTGTGTGTTTAATATAAAGCACTGCAAATATGATTTAGTAGCCAGATAGCCTTGGGACTTTGGGGTCCCTGCTCCCTGGACCTATGCTGTGTAGAATATATGTGTTACATGTGTGGGTTAAGGTTATCACAATGATGAATATGTGGCCGAACTGGATATAGTGTGTTGGGGGTTCTTACTGGTGCATGTATATATTATGGTTGCGCTACAGTGCATTCATTTATGCTATTAAGTAGTATTAAGTATTATTTTTGGATTGGATGTACATTGCATTTGTAGTGAAAATTATTTTATGAAGACACTGATAGGTCATAGTAGCAGTAGTCAAAAAATACCAAGTCAATAAAATCTAAATCGTGATCACGGTTTAATAAAATTGTGATATTACATTTTAACGCTATTGTCCACCCCTTACTTTTGTCTAGCTTGTTAAATATATTTTAACACCACTCAAATAGCTTTTGACATTTTTATGATTTATCCAAAATTATTCAGCTCCTGAGAAGACCACTGCCTCAGCATATGGTATTACTCAACATGGGTATATGACACAAAAATAGGTACATTTCAAGTTAGCATATAAAGGTCCCTTAGTTTATATTAATTTGTCGGTTATGTATATTTTTCCTCAACACTGTCTTGGTCTATATTCATCCCTGATTCAATTACTTTTTGTTTCAACAGCGACTTCTCCTCTTCACTACTTTTCTACTATAGTGTGCTCTGATGCGTGTTGCTACCCTCAGATTTATGTCGGGAGCTGAAGGATGGCTGTCCAATTTTCTGCATGGATAGCGCTGCTGGTGGCATTGTGTGTGTTTTAAAAGCTCTTGTCAAGACACACGCTAAGGATGTATGGGCCCCATATCCATGTAATTCTTTCCCACATTGGCCATCGATGTCACATCCCGCCATTAGTTAGTGTATCACACAGATTTGTCATGCACGTTCTTAAGATGTTTCTTAACACAAATTGGTATTCAGCGGACTACATGGTATAATTCGTCATATGGAGCACATTTTGTTACAGAAATGGCTTATTGAAAGAGTCTAATCAGATATCTATAAATGGCAAGTAGGCACTGTTTCAAACTAATGTGCTAGGACTGTTAAAAACATTAATATTGATGCTGCTGTTGACAAGGTGCGGGAGAAAGAAACTAAAAACATGCTATTAATATAAATTGCTATATTTTCTAATCTATTAACAAGGTAAAATCAATACTGGTTTGCATTGCAGTAAAGTAACTAAGATACATTTATGTCCAGGGCCTCATCAATGATACTTGGACTTGTGGTCGAACTGCTGCTCAATGCTTACAATCAATCAGTGCTTTTAGCTTAAATAGCCCTGCACTTAATTTGTAGTCACATAGCTTTTTACTACTATGATTCTGTGTTTCCTTTCGAGATGTTGCCCTGCTCCCAGATGACTGCCCCTCCCTACAGGGGTCCTGCCATATCTTGCTTGTCTCTGAATGGGTACATTGTTACTACTGCTGCCTTCCTCCAGCCCTCGCACTGCACTATAGGACCTCTACACACCTGTCAAACCATGTCCTTGGCGCCTTGGGGTGCTGAGACAGTCCAGAAACCCCCTCCTGCTGAACACACGCTCATTGAACCTTTTAAAACACGCACACGCTTAAAAGGACCACTATATGAGCAAATAAACATGTGCGGTCAGGCTTGTAAGGACATAGTTTACAAAGAGAACTGCACCATATTAGAAAAACATGGGATAACAATGGGCATGCTTTTGACCTTTGACTAAACTGGACCAAAGCTAGACTAAACCAAGTCTGAACTAGCACCAAACCAAGACAGCATTTTTTATTGGATTGAATTTTGTTTCATACATTTCTGTCTGATAGAAGACCAACATTACGATAGCTTTTCTTGATTTCTCATAATACTGGCTCTTGTGTTTGCCCATGTTGCGATACCATTTTTAAACTGCACCACTCCACGTTTATACATTCATACATTCATACAAGGACCACTGCTCAGCTCTAGATTGGAAGAGTTTATTAGAAACACACTTCCCCCTTCCCAAGCCATGGTTATATGCAGTGTTCAGAAAGGGTCAAGTTCCATTTTTGTGGGGTTGGGGAGGCGAAGGGCACAGGAGGTTGTTTGGTGGTGCGCTCTCGGAGACTCGGAGGAATGAGAAGTAAACTACCCGTAACTCGATCCACGTCCTCAATCAGTTGCAGGTTTTTGGTCAAACTGAAAGGGGGTCTATGTGAGGGGCACAGTGCATGGTCCTCAATAATCTATAGGAAACATTTGTTGGATATTAGAAGACTAGAGTAAGGCTTGTTGTGGAAAGTGGAATAGTTCAACTAGAAGCACAGACTTCTGGAAGACATTGACATAGACTTACAAAACATTTAATGGTCAGAATTGAACTTGAACTGGAGGCCATCTAGTTTAGGGGTAAATGCTATATCCAATGTTATAAATGCACTTAAAGGAATAAATTGTGACTTGGTAGTGCTTGGAGTTTTCTGTTTCTTGATATATCTTGCAAAATAAAGTATGAAAAAACCCCATTATATTCTTTGACCATTACTGGAATTGCCTGAAATTCTGACTTGTGCTGCTCTTCCAACTAACCCACATTTATTGATACCTTTGTCAAATATAATGTTATTCGGAGCCTTTAATCAAACTTGTGCAACCAAATTACGGGGTCAGATTGGTTTATTTCTTTATTGAGTCCTTGTCTGGTCCTAAATGTATTCCTAGTTTAGATTTGTTTGGACCAGGTTTTTGTATTTTATTGCAAATGTACTAAACCAACCAATCTTACCATTGTGAAAAGACTGCAGAATATGCCATTTATATTTGTGTACTTATTCTCATGTGTACCTAAACTGACTGATATCATAAAATGTAACCCAACCATTCATTCCGTTGAAGGAAGAGATTAACTGCTTAATCGTCTAGCATTAAATCTGTAACAAAATGACTTTGGCAGGCGGACACTTGGGTAATCTTCCTATTTCTGATGTCTTCTTGTTTGGCTCTCATCTTGAGTACATCCGCTCCATGTGTGAGCAATCTTCATGGCCTTGACCCTTAACAGAACAAATATGTGTATGTGGCGTTATCATCAAAGAGAAATGCTAAATGGCTTCTTGGAGATGCATGCGTACCCTTATAAAGTACTTAGTGTCAAGTACCACTGGTGTCATCCATACAATTTTCTCTATTGACTGTGTTCTTTACAATGAGGTCGGATATTATGGTGGCAACATGTACTTGTATGTTAAAAGATAAGCAATTTCATAATCTACCTAGCTAGCTTAGATGGTAGATGAGATCAAGATGAATTTGATGTTAGTTGATTCAATTGGAATTTTGACACTTAATTAAAACACAAAATTGATAATTGATTGACAATTCTGATCATGATTATATGTAGTTATTATCTTATGACATTGTTAGTTTCAATACATTTCCTTGGCTAGTCACATAGGGCTATCCCCACATAATAAAAATGCCAGTCATGGTTTGTTTGTTTACATACTGCCTCCATCAGTAGTTCAAGATGTCTGAGAAGGTAAATGAGTGAGACTAAAGAACAAGGAAAGCTGGCAAATAACTGAACAAAATCTTCCTGCAGCTGGCAGCCACCTCAGTCAATCGTTATCTGCTTGTGTGAATTTAATGTGACCCGTGGGGATAGGGATGTTTCCTAAGCATTAAATATGCTTCTCATTGACTCTAGTATTTAGTGAGAGCTGCCTTTTTGTCTAGTCAGGCAATTGTCATCTGACTATGATTACTCCATTGATATTAACAGTTCGGTACAATCAATATGTGTCAATGCAATGATTTTTTTGTTGTATTGCTTGAGAAAAATATTTTAATATAATTACCAACATAACCCTAGGAATAAAAATGGATTCATATTCACAAATATGGACAAAAAGGGAACAAAACTAGGACAAAATCAGGTCTAAACCAGGTCTATAGGACATGACTAAAACAGTAGGCCACTGGAAATAAAGCAAGCTGTTCTAACCCTGGACCAAACCTGGACAAAACCTGGACAACACCTGGACAAAACCTGGACAACACCTGAACAAAACCTGGACAACACCTGGACAACACCTGGACAACACCTGGACAACACCTGAACAAAACCTAGACAAAACCCTAAACAAAACCTGGACAAAACCTGAACAAAGCTGTGCCTAATCCACCAGAACTACATTGTGCCTACATTTAACGAGTGGTCCAGACATCACATTCAAGCCTCAAATCAGAGCAGAACTGCCCCTAAAATAAACTAACCATAAAAAAACTCCTGAGTACCACTTTTTGCATACTGCTAGGGATACCCATGCCTCAGTTTGAGAGGCCCTTTATATCTAAACTCTTAATTGATGCAGTGTCTGTGCAGTAACAGTCAGTAAAGCCACGGTACATTATACGAGAGAGTTGCCGTTTACCTCGGGCTCAAACGGAAACCATAATTTTATTTCTATCCCTCATTTGAAAGTCTGTCTAATCTGCGTAATGGCTGCGAGACTAAAAGTAATTGAATAACTGTGCACACTTCACACTGGAGTACTGTATGTAGGTTAGTCACTGTCTGCTTCAATTGTACCAACGATGGCCACATTTCATAATTTCTTTTTCTTCATTAGCTAGATCTTCTTTCCCTTTGGCCCTCTGAACATGCCTGGACTTGTCTGTATAACAAGCTTTTGTTAAGATTGGCCCGTGACTTCCGTAATGTTGGCGTTTGGGTCATCTATGGGCACAATGGCTTAGTTACTCTATGGCTGACTTCCACGCTATTGCCCCGGCTTCACTTTCTCAGCACATTTTCCACCCGGCTGATAAAATAAGCCAGTCTTTGATGAGCTTTCGGCGGGCCATGGTGCTGTGCCTCCGCTGTCAACTTGGATCAGTCATAGAGTAGCTGCTTACGTCGCATATGCTATTTGGTCTGCCACTGGCTGTTTTTTAGACAATGATTAGTGGCTGTTTTTTATTAATTAATTTACAGGGGTATAATATACAGTATAGGTGACTGGAGTCCTTAACAGCAACTATGGGGTACGTCGTGGACAGAGGTTAGTCACAGGGCTGATGCATTGACATAGATAAGACAACCAGTCACTAATTCATTCACTAGGAGCAATTTAGTTTAGCCAGCCATCCAAAAACATGCATGTCGGCATTGGTGCAGTGGGTAGGCTCTCGCCCTTCAACCAGAGGGTTGTTGGTTCGAGCCCCCGTCCAAGCACACACTGTCGTCGTGTCCCCGGGCAAGACACTTAACCCACATTGCCTATGAATGAATGTGGTTGTGTGATTGGGGTTCGGTGGTGGTCGGAGGGGCCGTAGGCGCAAACTGGCAGCCACGCTTCCGTCAGTGTGCCCCAGGGCAGCTGTGGCTACATAGTAGCTTACCACCATTAGGTGTGACTGGAGTGAATGAATAATACAAATATGTAAAAGCGTCTTTGAGTAGTTGTGAAAAGCGCTATATAAAATTGATGAATTATTATTATTAATTATCAAGGAATAATCAATTAAAGCTGCTGTACCTAATATTTTTACTTTGTATTTCAGCAAAAAATAATTACGCTCTCAATAGTCCAGCATACCACAAGTCATCTGAGACTGTCTGTAGGCTGTATTATAAGGGTTTAAATGAGACTCTGAGACCCTCTGTGGGCTGTATTATAAGGATTTAAATGAGACCCTGAGACCCTGTGTGGGCCTGTATTATAAGGGTTTAAATTGAGACTCTGAGACCCTCTGTATTATAAGGTTGTTGGGTTTTTTTTAGAGTGCAGGGACACTTGTTTTCAACCAATCACACGCTACCACACGACAGGAGCTCTCTGATTGGTTGAAACATTGTTTATTTATCAAGAACTAGAATCTAGCAGGAATAATGTGAGGGAGCTGATGATTTATTTGAAAATTCACAGCTTATTCACAGGAATTTTAAGACCACTGCTCATTATTCTGATACTTCCTGGCTTGTGTGAGACTGTGATAGAGAGTTAAAAAGGAGAGGGGAAAGGGTAGAGCACCATTCAA
>JAVQKC010050083.1:0-11084 GCA_036025475.1 Philypnodon macrostomus | reverse complement strand
CAGACGTACGGGGCGACGTATGGGGCAGACATACGGGGCAGACGTACGGGGCAGACGTATGGGGTCGTTTTCGCCGATATACACTTTGCTGTCGGGACGACAGCACAGGCCTTGTTTTTCTGCTGCTTTGCTTCCCCAGCAATCACAGGCCTGCCAATCTGCTTTGGACTGTGTATAAGGGACAGAACCATATAGTTTGTAAAACTAGAGTTAGTGGTTCGATTTTTTTTTCCCTTAAGCTGTTTTGTCCTTGGGCAAGACATATCACCCTCCTTGCCTGTATCAATGTGTTAGTGTGACTAGTGGTGGTTGTAGGTGATGCGATGTGCCTGCCACATCACTGTCAGTCTGCCTCAAAGCAACTGTGGCTAGCTTACCACCAACTGGGCATGTCTGAGGAGAGAATAAAAATTTTATGATGTCGTTTTCATTCATTCGTTTTATGAAGACAAGCGAGTAGGTACGGTTCAGAATTTTCCCCTTTAAGCAGCCTATGATAAATGGTGCTTTGTATCAAGTCCACACTGGTTGTCAGAGCTGTTTTTGGCACGTTAACACGCTTCCCTTTTCCCATCTCTTGCCAAGCGCCGATGGGGATATGGCCCGCTCCCTCCCAGGCAAACTAGGTCACCCCTCGTCATATACAGCTTGTACAAATCTCTGAAAAATTCAACATGCACTGTGGTGGTGACGGTGCAGAAATACACTTCAACTGACTGTCTCTCTCTCTCCCCCCCTTTTTCCAGAGCCACATTTCCTGCACGCAGCAGAATATGGGAATTATGTGTACTTTTTCTACCGTGAGATTGCCGTTGAGCACAGCAATCTGGGAAAGGTAAGCACGCACACACACATCCAACATTTAGAAGCCATGACGTTTCTTGTGTCAATCTGGCAATTTATTTCAATATACATTTTGGAGGGTATTTTTCTGCAACAAACCCATGTAAAAGCAAGAACTCTTTTAATTACATTACTTAATAGAAGAGATAGATGCGCTTCTTTTCTTTGGGGGCCCATTCTGAAAATCTGGACTAGGGCCCCACGTTACATTGATAGGCCACTGCACAGGACGAAAGCCAAAAAAACAGCTTGTAGTCCTTGGCAAAGCTAGGAATACAAGGCTCCTGTGCTTTAGAGACATGTTTAGGTGATGATAGGATGTGCTGGAAATTTAAACAGCATTTCTTGTGAATGAATGTACTAAAGCCATTACACGGCTCGGTCTCACAACACAGTGTGAGGGCATTAGAACATCCCACATCTAAAACCAGCTTCATTGTTGAACGCGCTTCAACCAAAAGAGGAAGTAGGACGTCCTCCATCAGCACAACCAGCTCATAAATAATTCACCTCGACTAATGCTAGTGGGACACCTGGCCTCTCTGACGGAGGTTTGCATTGGTAAATAATTCAAAATGCCTGAACCAACTGCTTCCCAGGCATTCATTTATACACTACAGCCTGGGTTGTGTGCCATGTTCGCTAGGCGCTGCTGTTAGTTGTTAGTTTTTTTTAGGTAAGAAGCACAAAGCTACAGATGGGGGCGTTCAAGGAATAACCCGCTCTCTATTTATCCAGGCTTGGGACTGGCACAAGGAATAAACACTTTGTGGCATATTATTCTGTAGTAGTTTGTCTTTATACTATCTTATTTTATTTCAGCCTTTCCACAAAAGCAAAAAAAACAAACATAATTTGCATATTCATTTATTTTACATAGATTGTATGATAGATCCTCTTCCTGACACAAAACACTTGTTACACAGTTATCCTGGCTTAGGACTGGCACAAGGAGTACCGTGGCTTGCTGTACCTCTTGTGGCTAATTTATGTTGTCCTTATACTACACTACTAAAAAATGGTAATATGCCACAGCACTGTGTTAGGGTTTTATTTAATGTTTGTTCCAGTTTAAGGGAACACTTTTCAAGCACAAAGCTAAAGATGGGGAGTGTTTGTTAAGTGCGTTACAGTGTGGCTCAATACATTATTAAGCATGCTGAAGCGTTTTAGTGGCTCTATCTAAGCTCTTTCCTCCCATGTCCTCTGTTAAACCCCCAGGTTGTGTATTCTCGAGTTGCCCGGATCTGTAAGAATGACGTCGGAGGGTCACAGCGGGTTCTCGAAAAGCACTGGACTTCCTTTGTCAAAGCCAGACTCAACTGCTCTGTCCCAGGAGAGTCATTTTTCTACTTTGACGTCCTCCAGTCGATCACGGATATCATCGACATCAACGGGGTCCCATCTGTGGTCGGGGTGTTCACCACTCAGATGAACAGTATCCCAGGGTCGGCAGTGTGTGCGTTTTCAATGGCCGACATCGAAAAGGTCTTCATGGGTCGGTTCAAAGAGCAGAAGACCCCTGACTCCGTGTGGACCCCATTCCCAGACGAGAAGCTGCCCAAACCACGGTATGTCTTTCCAAAATGTGTAGAATTTTAGCTCTCGCTTTTGAAAAGCTTGTAAATCTCAGTCTTAAAGTGCCATATTATGCCTTTTACAAGCATTTCTAATTTATACTGGAAAATACTGGAAATGCCCACCATACCAGCCTTAACAGCCAATGCAAACAATGAAAAGGTATTTTTGTTACCTACCGTAGCTACGTAGAAAAGTTAAGCTGAGTACTGACCACGAAAGGACACTATACCATGGTAGAAGGTTTAGAAAAGTCAGGTCTGCAATACAGGGCCCCTTTAAATTCAATAATCACAACATATTTTCATGCAGTTTAAAGACCTTCAATGTATAATACTAATTGAGCAATTTCCAACACAGCCATTGAAATTTGACTCTTTTACCCTGGTGTCTCAGACTTTCCTGAAATTCTTTTTACTTGAATTGATCTTGTTATTAGCTATGACCCAGCACACACCCACGCACCATCTGCTGATAACTGAATAATTCATATGGCATAATTAGACACGTTGCATATTTAACATGTTTACAATCAGCATGTATATTTTTAGGCCCTTCCCTCTGTCCAAGCCACAAAGTCCACCTTATTACAGTGGTGAATCATTGATGCACTATAACAGTGTATCTGTATTATTTATATCCACATTGGAGACCTTTTTGTGATCCTAATAAGCACCTGCTCCCTTCAGTGCACTTTCCATCCGTCTCAATGCCTGTTATTATGGCTCCCTGGAGTGCGATCATACAACTTGAACTTTAACATTTGACCCTATGTGTGTGTTTAGGCCCGGGTGCTGTGCGGGTCACGGTCCAGCTGCGTCCTACAAGAGCTCGGTTGAGTTTCCAGATGAAACGCTGCAGTTTATCAAATCGCACCCCCTAATGGACACTGCTGTACCATCGATTAGAGACGAACCCTGGTTCACCAAGACACGTGTCAGGTACAGCCCAAAGCATGGACTTACATTTAGATTTTTATAAGTGTTATGTTCTGAATTGCCCCTAGTGGATGACTGTGCAAGTGTCTCTGTTACTTGTCTGCCTAAAGCGTATAGTTGCTGACTCCAGACACCCACAACTATGGGAATAAGACAAGATTATTTGTGTATATTATTCTGAAGTTAGCCACACAGAAATTGTAAATGAGCAGCTAATACAATGCAAAATTCCTTTTAGTAGCTTGTTGCATCAAAACTGTAATCCCTTTCTTAGCTTAACACACATTGCATTTGTGTAGGTACAGGATGACTGCTCTGGCTGTGGATAATGAGGCTGGTCCCTCACAACAGAACTACACTGTGGTCTTCATTGGATCTGAATCTGGAATCCTTCTCAAAGTTCTGGCCAAGACCTCCACTGCATCTCTCAATGACACCATTCTTCTGGAGGAGATGGACGTCTTCAACAAGGCCAAGTAAGGACACATTTCATCTCAGCATTAAGAGTGGTCTCACCAAAAAGAAGACTATTTTGGCTTTAGCACTTTTCTAGACACCCATTAATCTGTCCAAGGGAGTTCATTTGTTCTACAGTCACACACTAGTGGTAGTAAGCTATGTCTAGTCACAGTTTCCCTGGGGCAGACTGAAGTGGCAGCCATACCACACCAACAGCCTGTCCCAAAACACCACAACATTGACATTACCACATTCATATAAAGTCATGGGTCGTAAAATAGTTTGCCCAATGACCACCAACCCTTTTGACTACACGCGCTACAGCTTAAGCCACAGGTTCCACTTCATTGTCTGTTAATAGTTGCCCCAGGGCCATTGTGTCAGAAGGTTCAAGTCCTGGTTAAACATTGACAAAATGCACTGTGACATTGCCACCTCACCATTGATTCAATCTACTGAGACTGCAACCATAGACACTTATCAGATGCGGCACTGATCAAGTTTCTCTGTTTGCCGTCCCAGGTGCCATTCTAACCATGAAGATGACAAGCGTGTGCTATCTCTGCATTTGGACAAAGACACCCACAGCCTTTATGTGGCCTTCTCCAGCTGTGTCATCCGCCTTCCCCTGAGTCGCTGTGAGAGGCACTCGCACTGCCAAAAGTAAGAAGCTAATACTGTTTTGTACACAGCCAAGTTACTAGTTCCACCTTGTGCTTTTGAAGTTAATGTTTAGCCTGTCACAATCTTTTATGATCTAGGAAATATTAAACCAGCCTCTTACCGATTGTTTGTTTTGGTGAAAATAGGGCGTGCATTGCTTCAAGGGATCCATATTGTGGATGGAAGTCAACCGGAGTTTGCGAGAGAATCCAGCCTGGCACTGTGTATGTTAACAAGATAACATTAAAAAAATACAAATAAATAAATAAATAAATGATTAAATGATTAAATAATTAATTAATAATAATAATAATAATAATAATATCAATAATTTTTTGGCTAAATCTTGTCTTGTCCAACTTTAGGGGTGGATACGAGCAAGATGTTGAACTTGGAAATACGGCCCACCTGGGAGACTGTCAAGGTAATAGCTTCATCTCCATCCATACTATGCCATACTTTGGAAAAAATATCCCAAATCCCCAATACAACATACTGCTGACAGGAAATACATGAACAAAACACCATCTTGCACTCTCACATGAGTAACCCCCCTTTTACAACTTTCCCTACATACACTGACTGACCATAACATTATGAATACATTATTGGCAAAGAACAATCACGCCACCATTTCAATACTGAATAGTGTAAACAAAAACAGTCCGCAAAAAGTGCCAATTTATCGAGTGCCTTTACTTGGTCATAATTGTATGGCTGGTCAGTGTACGCTTATAAGAATTAACACAAACATCCACATACAATACATGGTCCCCCCTGTAACTAATGCCACAAATAAGTACATGTACACTTGTCATGCTCAGCTGGTGCCCAAGGGAGAGGATCTTTTATATATATTTAATAGCTTGGAGTGCTTTAGTGATTTAAATTTCAAATAGGTGTGCCTTCATTGATACCAGCTGAACATGACCCCAGCTGAACTTCAGTATTGATCAGACCCAGAGCAAGCCCTTGGCGAAAAGGACACAGCTAAAGCAAATAAACTGCACCTAAAGTAGTTTTATTTCTCTTTAAGTTTCTGCTTCTGGATGTCCTTGTGCTGATTACTTGTCCTTTGAATTCTTTTAGCGTTTTTGGGCACTACATCAGCGCCAGATTACAAATCATTTGGCGACCCCACCTCTGGTTAGTTTGATCTTTTACTCCAATGGTTTCTTTTTACCTTGAGTTCAGCCTCTCCTAAATGTAGTCTCTCACGCCATGGCCCCCGCCCTATCCATCCTGTTGTCACCAGACACACCCTTGAATGCTAATCAGTGACTGCATCATCATTGTCTCCAATCACCTCAGAAACATTCAGCAGGTCTTATCTTTGCCCTGTTTGAGCATAGATTCACTTTTTGATCACAACTTTCTTTTTGTGTTATCTTCTCCTTCATGCATGACCGCACACCATCCCAATCATCTCTATCACTGTTTTGTACCAACTCCTTCTTGAACCAACCCTTTCCCTTAAAAAAGTAATCAATGTATTTGTTTTGGACTCTGAAAGCTAATAAGAAATAAGAATGAAGTTTAACACAAAGTGACCCATTGTTCTTTGCTACTAACCCGGACAATAACACGTCTTGCCCAGAATGTTAACCATTTGTTTGTTACCACCACAGACATGGAGTTGTCATCAGTGCCAGTCACAGTGCAGTCCCGTGGGGGCATTCTGCCCCCTGTACCCATACCCACTCAGACCCCCAGCTCTCTGCCCGGTCCAGAGCTCTTCGGCCCAGGTTTTGTGTTGCAGGACGACCCATCTACTTCAAATTCTTTAGACTCAATCTCAAGGGGGCATGAGGGTAAGGCCCAGGAAAGCAGCTAAAGCGCTTTCCGTAGAGATGCTCAAAATAGCAGCTCAAATAGACCTATAATATAATCAATTCACATAATGGCAGCGTTTTTTATTTATATTATATTTGTTATGGCTGCCATCTGACATAAAGCTTAAATCCTCCACTAATAATAAATGACCTATGGCCAAGCTCAAAAGGTCATTTGTTGAGATATGGTAAATTGAGATATGAGTTTTCTAACATATGACAGCCATATTATAATTTAAATGTATTTTATTGTTAATAATTGATTTATGTTCCTATGCTCACCCTTTATAATCTATTTCTGTTGTTTTCTTCCTTTACAAACCTTTAGTTAAATCTAACTTCTATTCACGCTAATCATTAAACCTTTCACTTCTCCATTCTGTTATTGATTCTTTGACACTCTTTGTTTTGTTTACCTCCTATTGCTGCCAGTGTAGTAGAGCTTTTAACTCCACTTCTAGTAATAGTTTACTTGGGCTGGTAGATAATTGGCTTGGGCCTGACCATACCTCATCTTCTTTAGTGACTGCACGGTGGATGATTAACTCTTTCAATGTCTGTGGTTACTAACAAACTATCTAAAAGGCAAATAGTGCCACTTTTTCTCCAACAGCTTCTTGATCGATTGGATTATCTGTCCTAGATAAGACTGCACCCCTAACCATTGGTAGAACAAAAATGCATGTCAAAAACAAAGATTGGGACTAGCATAGCACTGCTTCTTCATACAGTTTGGTGCAATGGATGTGGGTACTGACAGTTCTCACCATTTCTTTTCCACGTGAGCTTCAGCCAATAAAAATGTTTGTTAATATTTATAAGATTTTTTGTGGTTGACTGTCTCAAGCTAAAAGTCATGCATGAGTGTGTCCTCACGAACATGCACATTTCTGCTGTTGATTGAGAGCCCCTTGACTTAATAGTTTTTGACATCACATTAACTGTCTATATAATGTGTTGTAGGTATGTGGGACATCCAGGCTGGTGACACCAACCAGATGGTGCACATGAACATCCTAATCACTTGTGTGTTTGCTGCCTTTCTGATTGGCGCGCTCATGGCCGGACTCTTTGTCTTTTGCTACCGAGACTCATTTTTGCGAAAGCCAAGACAGATCCACAAGGACGCAGAGTCAGCGCCCTCCTGCTCCGACTCCACCGGCAGCTTTGTCAAACTCAATGGACTGTTCGACAGCCCAGTTAAGGTAAGTTATCATTATAGTGCCATTCAGCCCTCGCTTCATCAAAGTCAGCGATACAAATGTGTTTCGTTCATTGACTTAAATGTTAATTCATTTTAATGATGGCTTTTCTTTGTTAGGACTATCAGGCCAACATGGATTGTCCTAAGCTGTACACCAACCTACTGAGCAAGGACCTGAATGCTCCCAACAGTGACACCAAAACCATGATCCTACGGGATGGATGCCAACCCCCGGAGCTTGCTGCTCTACCTACACCCGAGTCTACCCCTGTGCTCCAACAGAAAGGCCTACATCCAATTAAGAACCAGTGGGAAAAAGCTCATAGGAAGGTGTCTCGGAAAGAGTCTAACTCAACCGCCAAGAGTCCTCAGTTCCTGACTTCGTCTCCTGCACATCATCCTTCACTCGCTCTGGGACACTCCCACATCCCCAGTGCAGTGGTCCTGCCCAACGCTACCCATGAGCAGCCCAGCATAGACTCAGCAGACAGCGACACACTGCCACGATCATCAGAAAAGAGGCCGAAAAACCCGGACTCTAAAGGAAGTCGAAAAGACCCGAAGAGGTCTGTGGACGCTAGGAATACCCTTAATGACCTTTTAAAGCACCTCAATGACTCTGTGGCCAACCCTCAGGCCATTATTCAAGAGGAAACAGGGCAGCACCCAAGACAGCACCTCACCCTGGAGCCTATGGAGGAACTGACTGAAATGCCCCCCAAGGTCCCCAGCCGTGAGGCCTCACTGTACTCCCCCTCCTCATCCCTGCCCAGGCACAGTCCCACTAAGAGGGTGGATGTGCCCATGCCCTCATCCCCCTCCTCCCCAACAGGCAGCCTAAGCATGGGGGGCACCCTGGAGCGGCCACGGTACCAGCTCCACCGAAGTGCCTCCCACAGGCAGTCCCTATCCACCTCTCCTAATGGGGTTACCATGGGGGTGTCTGTGACCCGCCAACACAGTATGAACAGAGGGGGTTATATGCCCCCGACCCCTCCCTCCAGACTGGACTCTCACTTGGGGCCTGGAGGGCACCCGCCATCTGTGTCACGACAGAGCAGCTACAGTGGGCACGGGTCACTCCCCCGAACAGGACTTAAACGAACCCCATCCCTTAAGCCGGACGTGCCCCCAAAACCTAATGGGTTCTCACCACAGACTCCTCAAATGCGAGTGGTAAATAAATATAGTTATTAGTGAAAGAGCACTGATGATTCAGAGCAGCTCTCAGTCTGGATTACTGTAGAGCTTGAGCCCCAAAGGAAAGGGTGCTACAGATGGGATGGGGTAAGGCCCACCGTGTGTTCAACAGGAGTGTGCCCCCCTTTAAATCATATGCACATTCACTCATGACAAAAGGGAAAATCACACACGGCCAAAGATACTCCCTGGACGTCCCATCTTTGCCCTTGTCACGGTAGCCACAGAATATAAAGTGGACATTAGTGAATCTACTTTTGTATTTTGGCTTGACCGTACCGATACAAGGTACAAGGTTGCCTTGCAGAGAGGGGCCAAGCTGCCATCTCTCTGTGAGTGCTGCACCAGGTCAATGCAGTGGAATACTTGAAGAATGGGTCTCATTTGTCACTGCCCTTGAGCACTGTCTTCCCACTAATGTGAACTGAACAGAGAAAAGCGCTGGGCTATGCCTTTGTAAGTAAGACAGCTGAGGGCAGAAGAGAAGAAAGTCAATAATCAAAGTGTGAGTGTTGCCTGATACAGTATGTTTGTGAAACTAAGTGTCAATAGAAAAGAGCTGATGTTGTGTATGAATGTTTCTGCTCAGATCCTTCATTGTGGAGAGATGTCAAACTTCCATGGTATTTCATTTCAATTATTATTATCAGTGTTAAAGTGCCATTTTCAATAATTGCTTTTATTAATTCACAACAGTGATGCAACAGCTGCCTGTATGTTAACCACAGTTTTTTGTATAATTTAAGGATATTTATTTAAATCACAAGTTCCTCATAAAATTCCTTATAATAGGCAGCTACCTAGGCATACTGCAAGTGCCATATTGCTCTGGTAAACACGTTGGTTGCCCCAAAGCAGTGACATGTTACCGGCTGCAGTTTGTGATCTCTCCTTAACTGAAGAATCTGCTGTTAGCGTGTTGACTGAGTAGTAGTTCAGTGAGGTTTGTGTAAAAAAACGACATATTGGCCTTCACTTAAAGATCGGTGCCACATGCCAGAAGAAGCACCTTACTGTATGTCCATCAGTTATCACACAAAAATGCTCTCACTGGTATTTCAACAAATGGTATTTCTTTTTTGGTCATGTTCTCCACTGAAGCCTAGGCTATTTTTTGGTGTCATTTTGTAGTGTTTTAGGTGACTCTTAGGTTAGGCTGAGGTGACTGTGGGAGAGGAGCTCACTGGGAAATGTACTTAACATTTATCTTACATTTGCTGCTATTTGGTTTTTAGATAGCTGTTCTGGTCATGTGGTTTAAGTCTCTTGATGCTTTTTTGAAATCTAGCAGACTGAGATGGCTGTCCCTAATACTGGGGCGCATGCCTGCTGTGAGTTTCAGTGTTGAGTTTTTGAAACAGAGGCCAAGATGTATACAACCAAACATACTGTAAAAAATACAGGGCATCTGCTAGTCTCATTTGTCAGAGTGGCTCAAGAGACTTTTGACTTTATGTAGCAATGGTATTAAAGGAACATATGTGTCTCATCTCATCTGAATTATGAACAAAAATGGTATGCCTTTGTAATATTTTGTTTAAAGGGATTATATGTTTGGGAAAGGTGTTGGAAAACATTCTTAAATCTGCAGTATTCTATGAAAAAAAAAGAATAGCCTAGTGTCAACCGAGCGCACTACAACATTAAAATCCAAATATGGCAATTATTTTTATTTTTATTTGGAAAATGTGGTTAGTATTTATAGATTTTTTTATTTTATTTTTCAAATTACAAATCAGATTAATAAATATAATGATAATACAAATGACAACATAGTAATTGCATAAAGTACCAGTCTAGTAACGAAATGCTGCATATTGTCCCTTTAAACTGAAGCGACACCAATGTTTAAGCCCTTGTATCAACATTTCGGGGCTCTGTGTATTTTTATTTTGTGTCCTCTAATAAAAGAACACTACTTTTCCCCCTGACTTCCTGACTTCCTTCCTTCCTGTATGAATCTTATACAAAATGTATTATCCTAACTCCTGAACAATATGTGGATGCAAGAATTCTGTCATCCTGATTGTGCAGCCCATGTCCCCTGTGGAGCTTCTAGAGTACACTCAACACTGTATCTATGACTCACGCCAGTCATGACCATGTATAAAGTTATATATGGAGCACTGTATTCTTTATATTGACAATTGTTCTGCTGTAACTTGTTGCTACTATTTAAAGGAGCTATTCAAGCTTTCAATTCATGTGCCACACAGGGTTACTAACAGATGTGTGAATAAAACAAAATAGATAGATAGATTTATTTGCCATATGAGTGAACAGGTTCACAACATTAGGAATGCGTTGCGGTGTAGTACCAGGGCAGCCATTTACGGCGCTCACTATGCACTTCAGAAAAAGTAAATG
>JAVQKC010050068.1:0-23036 GCA_036025475.1 Philypnodon macrostomus | reverse complement strand
ACCACCCCCCCCCCGCCTCATCCCGCACCTCTTTATTATGAATACAGCATCAATAAAGTATGCATCAGATCCCCCTGTTTGCAGAATACAGAGAATGAATGTAGCCCAAAGGATGTGCCTGTGTCAGTGTGGAAGGGGAAGAAAGATGGGTGTAGCGATACAGGTGGAGGAGAGGAGGGGGTGGAGGAATATTGATAAGGGTTTTTTTTTTTTAAGGGGGAAGGGGGCCAGTCAGGAGAAATGTATGGGGATAGGAGAAAGAGAGAGAAAGAGAGAGAAAGAAAGGGGTGAACAGGTCAAACCACAAGCCCCTAAATTGAGAGCCAATTACTGTAATTGTAATCTGGATTCAAAGAGAGTGTGTCTGCTGCTGGGGTGACTGTATGACTGGATGACTGGATGACTGTATGACTGTATGACTGTATGTTGACGGTAGCCTATAGATTTTACAATACGCAGCCCATTGTGTGACATGGCAGTAATTCTCTGGCTTTGAATATGTGTCAAAAGTATCAATATTTTGTGACGTAAACGGTAAATACTTCATGAATCCCACAAAAAGTCGGGTATTTATCTGACGTAGCTTAGTCCCATTTAACTGTAGTGGGATGTAACCTTGAACTATGGGTTTTACATAAAAAAAACATTAGTGAATTATTTAGTTTCCACCCCATACTCAGTAGGATACTAAGCTAAAGACATTGTCCGAATACCAGCGAGTGCCATTTTATGAATTCATGTGAAGTTGCCCCTATCAAGTTTGCCCTCAGAGTCTAATATCATACTACGACCAATTCTACCCATTTCTACATCAGGTAGAGTCCATTAAGTCCCCGTCCGGACTTCCCTCCATCTCTGTCCGTTCCACGTCTCTGCGCCAATCAACTATTGCGCGCTGACCTCGTCTCCACATCTCTCCCAATGACCATCGCCTTTATATGTTTTTCCTTCTGTGTTTCTGTCTCTTTCACCTCAGCCTAACCCCCCCACGCTGCTCCTCCCTCCCCATCTCCTCGCCCTGTCTCTCATTCTGGCCTTTATTAGAAGAAGATAGTGCGAATCCTTCATCTCTCCTCCACTAATTCTCTTCTTTATTGCCCCCCCCAACTCCACCTCAGCACCCGCCCACCCAGCTCTAGTTCAGGCCCTGCTCTCTTTCCCATGTTCCTCTCGGTGATCTATATTGCTTGCGTTCTTTAAAAACCACCGGCCTCTTCCTGTTATGATTTCTCTTGGAGCTCCACTATTCTGTTCCTATATCACCTCTCATAAACATGTCATAGCCCTATCTCTCTTCTTCCTCTCCTTCCCCTGGACTTCATCCCTCCATCATCTGACCTCCACATTCACACACCTCTCCTGGAGTCCGTGTGTGGGTCTTTTCTCCGGCCGACTCCTCCAGGCTCATTTTAAACACCGTCCCTTTTTACTTTTTCATCATCATAGGCTTATTCTGTCCTGTCCCCTCCTCATTGCTCTCCTACTTCCTTCCTTCCTTCCTCATCCCTCTCTTCCTCCACCCTGTTCGTTCCCCGGGGAGGTCAGTAATAATGGTAGTGATGGAGTGAGAGAGGGAGGTGCGATTATTGTCTTGTCGGGAGTCAGAGGAATCGATCGGCCCAGAAATATGAGGCGCGAGAAAGAGCCGCTGTGTCAGATACAATAACCAGCCGCTCCCGGGGGCTTAGACACACATCCACACAGCGCATACAGACACCACTCCGGCTCTGACACCGACATACACAATTATTTAGTTCGACACAATCGCAGACACTGACACACGCGTTTCTACCGTCGTTCTGTTTCATTAACGCAATGCACACACATCATTCTCGCGCTGTGCTGAGAGCAGCCCGATCATCTACATGCTCTGGTGTGAGATCCAGAGCACAGTAGATCTGTTCTGATCATTCTTCATGCACAGATAAAGGGCAAGGCGAGGAAAACGGCTCACACCTTTCACTCACGTCGCTATAAACAGATATAAACACACACATCCACATGCACACGCGCGCACTGAGACCTTTCACTGCTGTTGCCTGGCAACGTGGCCGAGTGTCCAATCCGAGCGGAGAACAGTGGCCGGTGATGTCACAGCTGCTGCTGACCAGCGGCTCTGAGAGCGAGAGCAGACGGAGAGGAAAGTTTCACACTGACGCTGGACAGGAAGTCATGTCAGAGAGATGATAGTGATGAAGAGAGGTGAGGATGAGCATCTAATGAATGAATTAGTCTGGTTTTAACAGTAACGGCTCAGATCTGTCAGACCACTACAGTGTGATCTAAAGTGGCCTCGGTGCTCCTCAAACCCCCCACCAGACCCTCCGCTCTTCTGTGAAGGGCCGAGCAGCAAAGAAAGAGATTTGAGCTTCAACCTTGGTAGCGCCGTGGGAGAGAGCGTCGTCTGTCTAGACAAGCCCAGCTCCCGATGGGCTGCTGAGATGATAGAGAGAGGAGGTGATGGTGAGAGAAGAATGGCGGGCGGAGAGGCCGGAGGAGATGCGGCGCTTGAGAGGCATTAGGACACAAGAGGGATGGGTGTTGTGAAGGTGTAGCCGCCTGTGTGTGTGAGATGGCTTTAGTCCCATGGTAGCCAACAGTGTGAGTGTGTTTTAGTCCCCGCTGCTTCTCATACAAAACCTCAACCTTGATAGTCTCCACAGTGTCAGCCCCTGTTTATAATCCTACAGCTCCTCATGGGGCTACACCTTTACTGGACTGAATTTAAATCTCTCACCTTGTAGAATAGAGTCTTGCTGTTCGCCCGTGTTCAGGACTTGCCTGGACCAGGGTTGAGCCTCACTTGGTCTCCTCTGTAAGAAGAGGAATGTGATGGATTATATGAATTAGAGCCATGGTGCTCCAGGCCTGAGGCTGCTCCACATGCAGGGGGCCGAGCCATAGAGGTTTGAACAGGAGACCTCCGAATTGTCCCTGCAATGACCCATTATACAGCCCATCTCCATCCTCCAGCGCTCTCTGCCTCCAGAAGCCTGTTCTGATTTTTCACTTTAGTATGTTTCACCTGTCTTTCACCTCTCGCTGTCACTCCTTCATCCAGTGCATCTTTAAAACTCTTTCCCTCCATCCCTCTCTGTATAAGTCCTACCCCTCCCTGCGTTTGCCTCTTTCTCTGTCCTTCTGACAGTGGACTGATTGATGGCACTCCAGAGGCTCCTGCTCCCCATCCTCCTCCCTGGGGTCCCACTATCAGATTGTATATGTGCCACTATGTGTTGTCCAATGAGCTTGTAGTTTCTTCTGCACACGGCACAAATACATTCAGGAGCACTTTACTGGCTTTGGCCATAGAGTGTATATATATATATAATAGATGTAGTTCTGTTGCATATTCACATTCTATTTACTAAAGGCTCAATTATTTAGATAATGCTAAAACATACATAACTGGGAATGAGGCCTAGTCTCCATAGTAACCACATCTAAGACCTCCTTTGGGCGGGATGGCCCCCCATGGCCATGAACTGTTAGACATCCAGAGGACTCTTCACTATTGTGAAGCTACAGTCAAGTAAACCCACACAAGGACGCGGGGGCACACCCACCCATATGTGCTGTTGTAGTTATGTGGCACGATTGGGGTTTGAACAAAGGTCATGGCCAAAGTCAGGCTGCACAGACCACCTTTGACCTGCAGTAACGCCCCCTCCCTCTGCAGTCTGTCAGCGTTCTCGGACAGCATCCTATGGAACACGTGATAACCACAAGGCAGCTGTTTCTTCTGCATTAAACATTATTCATTTAAAACAAACAGACCCAGCCCTGGATCCTGGACATGTTAGCCTGTAGTAATGAGGGGCTCTGACTTTTATTTTTGTATATCTTATACAACTCTTTACAATATACATTTATTACAGACCATTTTACGCATTGGCTCTTTGAGAAGTGGGCTCAGTGGTGCACCTCGTACGCACTACTGAGCGTCTGTCCACAGTACATTGGCCTGTTGTAAATCACCACATAAAGTATTTATAAGGTTAAACTTGAGAACTCTGCTGCCGTTAGCTTTTGAATTAGTGAACTCGGACCTGGGGAGAAGGAACGGAGAGGGAGGGGGGTCTGCACTCCGCTCTGTCCTCTTCACGGATGGAGCGCGGAGGATTTAAGAATCAATAGTGCCACCTTGTGTCCAGTGGCGGATATGCACGTGACAAAGAAAACTCAAGCGAGGATATTGCTGAAAGCTGCTTTTTTTGCACTTCAAAATTTCTGCTTGCTTCAGAGTGTTAAACCAAGTAGGCGGCTGTAATAAGTCACCTCGAGTTTATGCGCAATGTTCCACTATTCTGCCAAGCCCTCGTGACTGGAGAGAGGTGGCGGTGTGGTGATATGGTCAGTGGTATCCGCGACAGTGCATCTGAGTGACTCGTTCCTTCCACATGGGTTTTGTTTTGCCAGCGCTCGGGGGATGTCTCACAAGTTCTGTTACGGTGCACCGCCTGCGCGAGAGACCGTACGCCCACGCGAGTACGCACACCCGGCTGTGGCATATAGGACACAAATAACCACGCTAAAAACTTTGACAAAAACAATATATTTAAGCCTGTTGCCGTTTGAAGAGGCCTGTCACTGTGCACGGCCCACGCATCACACGCGATCGTAACGTCAACTCAACTCTTTAGTTTCTCTCGCGTGTGTCAGCGTGCGCGCGTGAGCGTGAGCGTGTTTCCAGCCGCGCCATCACTTTCCATCAACCTCCTCGTTCTTTTTCACCTCGCTCTATCTCCTCAGATCTGCACTCGCGTTCTCCTACTCTCTTAACCCTTAATGCGTGTGTCCCCCTTTAGCCTTGTGCCTTTGCTGAGCCGAGTTCCTATTGAGGCTTACTTCCTGTTGTGATGCAGGATGTGGGGTGAGAGGTGGGGAGGAGTGGCCTGTATAGGGTTTTTTTTTTGTGTAAGAATCTCTCAACCATATGATTTGATACACTCAGGAGGAGTTTTGTGTATTACGCGAGGACAAGCGGGGCGAGCTGGTAACATAGATATGACCAAGACAGCATCCATAGCGGCGAGGGACTTCAGTATGTGGTTGCCAGGTGAGTGGACGTCTGTCTGCGCACGGGCCCCTTCATTTAGCACTTCCAATTAAAGCGTGGTGGAGAAGGGGGGATCAGTGTTGATTAAGGCCACTGGGTCTATAGATAAACTCGGGTTAATTAGAGGACATCAAAGAGCTGGGGGAGGGTGAGGTAGATGGATGGATGGACGGGTGGATGGATGGAGAGGTGGATGCTGACGAAGAGAAAGGTCAGGCACTATATGCGGCCAGGCCACAGTGTAAGAGTGTGCGGGTACGTGTGAGGGGTGAGGGTCGGAAATTAGAGTTTGCAAATGTTTTTAATGTGAATATTATTCGACAGAGCAAATGTTTGCAGATGATGCATGAACTATGGCCTGACATTAACACGGACCGACCCGGGACAAAGCTGCACATTTCTGCATTTGCTCAGTAGCCACATTGTCCAGTTGTTTTTTGTACATTTTACGGGTTTATCAATGACACATTCATCATATTTCAGCACAATCTGAACATAAATATAAATCACATAAATATTTAGATTTAATTCAATTTGTCATTTTTAATGAATTGTCAAAAAATAATGATTGCTAAAAATATCTTTATTAAGTGACTAGTAACATTTCAATAATACAAAAGACCATTGGCCAGTGCCTTCTCACATAAACAAGATATTTGCTAAAATCATTGACTTACTTAAAGAAAAATGATGCCTCTTTAAAACCAGCAATTAGTTCCCGTACCAGCCCAATAGTGACTCATTCATTACCAAAAGTGCATTTGTAAATGCCAGCTTACATGTGATACTTGTGGTAAAAAAAACATCCACACAGTTAGAATCAGAGCTGACCTTCTCCGGTCACTCGCACATCTGACACACGTGTGGCACCAGACGATCATACTTCACATAAGGCTTCAAAATGAAAAAGGAACATGCAGGCTTTCGGTGGCTGCCCAAAGTTCTGGAACGGTCTCCCCCTGATCATTAGATCCGTCCAGTCCGTAGAGAAACTCAAAAACAGGCTGAAAACACACTTCTCACTGGTGCCTATTGGGATATATGTATATGTATGTATGTATATATTCTCTTTACCTTTGATATAATTACAGTTTTATCATGTTTGAATGCTACTGAAATGATTCACTTGTGATGAGGTTTTTAAATTAACCATAAACGTGACTTTCACATAGATTTGAGCAGGAGTCATGTTCTCAATTGCGTGACAAATGTTCACTGCAGATAAAACAATAAGATTCCATTGAATTGAAATATATAATGGCACAAAAATATTTAAGACAGAATATCTGAGTTCTAAATAATAATAAATTGCATATATAATAGCATTATAATTAATTGATTCATTAGTTATTGTTATATGATAATTAATAATCCCTTCTGGTGCACTATGTAGAAAACAAAAATAATATGAATAGGAAAATCATGTTTTTTCTCAAAATGGAGGCTTTATAACGTTCCTGTACCTGCCCCACTTTTAACATCAAACAAAGAGTTTTTTCCAACGTGTGTAAGCATTTTATAAGCTTTGAGTTCTGGAAAAAATGAGACTTGATCCAAATAATAAACCAGTGTCAGTGTCATTTTCAACAGTTATTTTGATCATCTTTATCTTCCGCTCTCTGAAGCATTCCATATAGTTCCATAAGTCTCACTTTTAAATGACAATACCATCACAACAGGAGCCCCCTGAGCGCTCCTTTTTCTGTAAAATCCTCCGTGAATTCCCAGACACCCCCTCGGCTCTGAGGTCGTGGCCTGAATCAGGAAGTGGGGAGAGGGGGTAGCTGCATGGTGCTGGGGTATTTGGGGCCGGTGGCTGTGCACTTTCATCTTAAACAAAAATACCCCAAGGAAAAGAAAACATCTTATAAATGTCCATTCAATGCACCTACTCGTGTTCCTTGTTCTGTTGGTCCATCATGAATTCATGGCAAAGTAAGAATAAAAGATAAACAATCATTGTTCAAAGGTGAATCTGTGGCAGAAGCTGATTTGTAATTCTGCATAGCTCATTGTTATTATTGGTAGAGCCCTATAGCAGGCATGTAAGCATGGTCTGAAAGAAGTATCTGTGAGAGAGAGCAGTCTAATATTAATAGCCCGGTTGACAGTAAGTGTTGGGTTTAGCGCTCTGGCGTTCAACCCGGTACAAGGGGAAGTCATGAGGGGAAGTGAGAACAGGCACAGCATCTTGATATACTGTCCATTCACTGTGATACTGACCACATTATCCAGCATGCAACAGTCTACGGGCCATTTTCAACCATGAATCAATACACACACATGCACCTTCACCAACATGAGGTGGCACTGTTATATTTGAGCTGACAATTGCTCACTTATATGCCACAGGACAGGGGTGGGTAAATTAGGGGGGGTGGGGGGGGGGGGTGTGATAAACTAAAAATATAATATTTTATCATGATTTTATTTAATAAAACTTTTAACTATACAAACTCAATGTAAATCCAGTCCAATTTTCATTCACATTTTCAATGAAAATAAACACTGGCAGAAATGACGGCGAAGATCAGAATTGTATCACGATTCAACGATCTTCCCAGATTATCACGATTCAATTTTGTATCACCATATCCCCCCCCCACAAGTATAAATAATCCATAGATTTCTGTAAACATTTATATGACGCTTTTATGTGTTAAAAATACAACTTTTGAGGCACCTGAGGGCACTGCTCAAAATGGCATCAGACATATTAATAAAGATATTCAAATTCTATTGTTTTTAACTCCATGGGTTTACACTAAAATTGATATAAGCCCCCTTCTTGGTATACCTTTGTAGAGAGATTAAACGTGGTCCTAATGATTTTTATTGTATTAAAAATGCCTAACTCAGCTTTAATTATATCTACTCGTAGATATATTAAAAGGTTTGTAGGACTTTGTGTTTGGTCAGCAAAGCTTTAAATACTGAGTGAAACTGGTGTATTTTCAGTGGTTTTTCAGAGGCATTAGGCAACAGTGGACAGTCAAGTTCATGTCTGTGTAAAAATAACAAAAAAACGAGAGCTGGATGTAACGTTGGAATGACCGCAAACTGTAAAATTGGCTCACAACGGGGAAGACATTAGCATCAAGTGACCATTTACAGAAGTCCATATATTTGACGGAAAATCCTCTGCTCACGTGTGTGTGTGTGTGGGGAACCGAGGGATGTCACCATCGCTGTTAGTGGATATTCTCAGCACTTCTCTTCATAATTATATCATGTTGAATAAATATTGGACATGCTATATCATCAATCACAAATAACAATTTAAGTATGAACGGGGGAGAACTTTTGGGTGAAATTGAGATCTGTATCAAGTGAAAACAAATGGTATTTTTAAATATCAGTATAATTGTACCTATCAAGACGTATATATCTGAACATGGACTTCAGTCAGTTAGTTACAGCCAGAGAATTCTATGTGTCTTTAAGGTTTACATTTATTAGGGATTGTCTGATCTAGTTGTGGTCTTTATTGTATTTCAAGTTAGAGTGTTCATAACAGTAATGTCATCAACATCTGGTTTTGAAAAGTCTTGATTAAATCAGGTTTAATTCTAAATCTTTAACTCTAAGATCTGTCCTGTTGATTTTTCTCCTGCTTGGAAGACTGGACGAGCCCCCTTTTATACAGAATCAATCCAATTTATGTCACGTGGGTATTGGCATTTGCAATATTCAAAAATAATTATCTCGTATTTCATCTAGTATTTTGTTCATCTCTAGTTTCTATAGCCTAGTCGTTATACGTCTATTTCTCCTGTGGTCAGTGGTTTGTGGTCTTCATGTTCCTCTGCTGCCCCCCAATGGTCGAGACCATGCTTGACCATTCGCTATCTTCAAATAAATGTGATCTTGCACCAAACAAAAACCAAGCAAATAGACAGTGTTTGGAAAAGTCTATTGTGTTTCAAACAACAGTGACTTTGAGAACGGGAGGGGCCAAGCGGGGGAGATGGGACACACATATTATGCAGGTGGCAGATATAATTAGTTGGTCGTTGGGCTGATTTGCATGTTTTCACAAAAGGGAAGTTACATTGTGTGTGTGCATGTGTGTGTGTGTGTGCGCATTCGTGTGTGCGCGTTCGTGTGTGCGTGTGTGTTCGTGTGTGCGTGTGTGTGTGTGTGTGTGTGTGTGTGTGTAGCTTGTGAAAGACCAAAATAATGAAAAAGGAGAAGAGTTTCAGATGGACACTCGCACACAGCTTGTGGTTTCAGACAAATAGAAGAGCGTTACAGAGAGATAGTACAGTCATCAAATTATTTAATCAAGACTCACACACCCATAATCCCATAATCCCATAATCCAAACTCAAACACACCATGTAATTGGACTTGATACTTTTACCGTGTGTTATATTATTTAATGTAAAAATGGTTTTACACTTTATTTTCCATAGCCCTTAACTACATTGTATCTACCTCATTAAGTACAAATACACTGTGTAACAAACGTTGTACCTAACCCTAACCGTTACCATCTGTAAATACAATGTAGTCTTATGGTATTACAGTTTGTTACACAGTGTATTACATTGTACTTAATGAGGTAGATACAATGTAGTTAAGGGCTATGATGAATAAAGTGTGACTGAGTGAAAAATATGCATTTATCATTAATGTTTAAATGTTAATATATGAGTTCATTCAGTTTGTAGAGCTGTAGTTCTTCTTCTTCTGGTTATTAACAGTTGAGCTTGTGGGGGGACCCTGGACACACCACCCTCAAAAACTGCACAGTTGTTTAAATGGGGCAATTTAGAGTCACCGGTTCACCTACCACACTTATATTTGGGTCAAATGTTTTTTAAGTAGTGATCATTTTATTTTGGTATATATTTGCATACTGCATCTACGTCTGATGCACACATCCCACAGTATATCCCAGCTTCCCCGCCGCTCTTCAATGATGTGAAATAAACAGTTTTCTCACTGGTTGTCACTGGGACTGTCCCAATACAGGAAGTGTTTGTGAGAGACATGTGAGCTCCTACGTGATGAACCTCAAGGTTAAATTTAGCCTCAGCAAACACTTTGGGTCATCCTACTCACAGGTTTACCACTATTTGGAAAGTGTGAATGAACTACAGTTCACACAAGAAGAGAATCACCTTCCTACATGCATGTACACTAGTGTGTGGGCCCAGCCTGAAAACACTCTACGCACTGACCTCCACGGCTTTCCACCACAGATTCTAACCACCTCTGTGACAAACATTTTAACCACACAAAAATGGCTGACCTGTGTATGCCGTGTCCTGTCTCGCAGATATCAGGATGTCAAAGCCAGTGGAGGTGGAGAAAGTGGGGGCCGATTCGCCGCTGGAGAGCACAGGTGAGCGAGGCCGCCCGCCCCCCTCCCACGCCCCAGGCCTGTGTAAATAACAGGGTTAACATGCGTTTGGCCTTTTGACAGTTGGCTCTGTTTTGCCTAAAATTGTCACTTTTTCCTCTCCCTCCCACACAGATTCTGAACGGAACGGACCTGAATCCAATCACCAGGTACACACACTTTAACATTTTATTATTTAACAAAAGCATGTATTAAATCAAATGCCTAAATTATGAAGTCAAATTCATCTACAAAATGTAATGTATTATAATGAGGTAAATTTGCATTCGCAACATTTTGTATATATAATATGGAGCAGTAATTCATCTTCACACATTTCCAAAGCTTATGCCTTTGCCTGAACCTGCATTTACAGTTTTGCAGAGGGGAAAGGGGGGGTGGACTCAAAATACAAGCAAACATACCGCCATTTACAAATAATATAAAGAAATGTTTTGCATATTGTATTTCCTCAAAGTTCCATTCAAAATGAATACATTAAAATTAAAGTGTCCTCTTCTCCAGGCTCATTCAATGAAAGTGAACCCCTTCCCACTGTCTCCGGCCCTAAGCAGCGCCAAGGTGAGTTTATCGCTCCTGCGTGTCTAAGCACATGTCTAGGCCAATGTTTGACCACCTTTTGTTCGCGTATACACAAACACAAAGGTTTTATGCCCGTACAGCTTTGTGTTCACTCAATGGCCTCGATCCACTCTTGGCTCCAATGTGTCGCCTCTCCGCCCGATCATTAATGTAAACAGAGTAGAATAGTGAGAGTATGCTGGCACTTTTCTTCTAAACTGAAATACATGCCTAACTCACCGGGAGACCGATCTTCCTGATTTGCATAGCACAGGAGATATGCAAATCAGACAGTTTAAACACGCCCGCTCCTGCGAGAGAGAGCTTCTGGCTCACACATCTCCATACACACAACACCACTGATTTGTGATGAGCTTACGTTAGCCTCAATAGTGCTCAGTTTACTTTTACAGCTTTTTACATAATTATCTTTGAGCACCATGACCTTAAATGATCAGGTAATGTACTGTTGCGTCCTTTGCAGTCATCACTGTAATTGGTTATACTGAAGATTTGTATTAGTGAGTGAAGTGCGTATTAACTGTGTGCATTGATTTGTTTTTTAGACCAAAATGGAGGAGTGTGGAGAGATGTCCCCTGCTCTCCCTCCGTCCCACGGCCCGACCCCCTCACAGACGGCTCTGCAGCACACCCAGCTCATGCTGACTGGCTCCCAGCTTGCAGGGGTGAGACAAAGATCTGTTTGTTGTGTATACAGGGGTGTGGACACTGGGCTTTGCTTTTTGTGTGGCTTCTCCTCTGGTGCGGCTCTTGGACCTTTATTCCACTCTCGTCTTTTCTAACTTTGGGTCCTCTTTCCTTTGCTCTGGTCAGCTGACAGCTTTACTGCCGGCGCAGCAGCAGTTGTTGCTGCAGCAGGCTCAGGCACAGCTCCTGGCTGCTGCTGTGCAACAGTCCAATGCTGCCCATGCCGCTCACGCAGCTCACGCAGCCGCTCAAGCCAATCAGCAGGCTCAGGCCGCTGCCGCAGCCAATCAGCAAGCCCAACAGCAGGCGGGACAGGCGGGCCAGCAGGCCCAGTCCCAGGGACAGGGCACACAGGAGCAGACTCAAAGTGTTTCTATCCCACCTCAGCTCCTGTCCCAGCCCATCCAGCTCACCGCACAGGTACTGAGCCATGTGCATGACTTTATCTAGTGACTCACTCTTTCCAGCTGCATGATTAGCTACTTCCCACTACTCCGAGCAGCTCTCGTGACTCAACTAATGCATATTATCTAATCACACCATCTTCATAACACCTCTGTCGTTTTCTCACTGGTTTCCTCTCATGAGCAGGATATCCAGCAGCTGCTGCAGCTTCAACAGTTAGTCTTGGTGCCAGGCCATCAACTCACGTCCCCAGCTCAGTTCCTCCTGCCACAGACACAGCAGGGACAGCAAGGTAGGCACTGTTCTGTCAAAAACTCTTCTGTTAATACATCTTACGTCTTTTTTGATCATTTAGTTTTTTTCTTTTTACCAGGACTCCTGTCAACACCAAATCTTATTCCGCTACCTCAGCAAAACCAGGGGAGCCTGCGGTCTGCTCCAACCAGGATGGGACTCCAGGGACAGGTAGGAGGCAAACCTTACAACACAAAACTTTGGGGTTGGGTTACTACATAAACACAATAAACGGTTGTCTTTACTGGTACGTGTGTGTGTGCAGCAGAGAGATAAGAGTGGAGAGGTGAGTGGTGCTGGAGTGATGCCCACAGTGCCCTCTGTGACCTCTCACCCCGAGGAGCCCAGTGACCTTGAGGAACTGGAGCAGTTCGCTCGCACTTTTAAACAAAGACGCATCAAACTGGGCTTCACACAGGTCAGCACTCACCCACACTATACTATACTGCATGTCTGCATGTTCGTGACTTTGGACACCATTGTGAACTGTTTTGTGCAGGGTGATGTTGGTTTGGCCATGGGAAAACTGTATGGCAATGACTTTAGCCAGACCACCATCTCTCGCTTTGAGGCCCTCAACTTGAGCTTTAAAAACATGTGCAAACTGAAGCCACTGCTGGAGAAGTGGCTCAATGATGCAGGTAAGATAACATTAACAACACTCAAACAAACTCAGGCTCTCAGACTTTTCACATTGTTTTTATAATTTGTAGAAACTATGTCCATAGACAGTACTTTGCCCAGTCCCAGCTCCCTGTCCTCTCACTCTCTGGGCTTCGATGGGGTCCCTGGGCGCCGCAGGAAGAAGAGAACCAGCATTGAGACGAATGTACGCGTGGCCCTGGAGCGCGCTTTTATGACCGTAAGAGAATGCCTTTAAAACAACACAAAAGTAAATGATAAAATATGTTTGTGATTTTAACACTCCCGTCGACTGGACCAGCAGAACCAAAAGCCCACCTCAGAGGAGATCCTACTGATCGCTGAGCAGCTCAACATGGAGAAAGAAGTCATCCGAGTGTGGTTTTGCAACCGCCGGCAGAAAGAGAAACGCATCAACCCCAGCAGTGCCACCCCGCCTCTGCCCAGCCAGCCCCCCACTGCCCCAGCTACGCACAAAGCTCCCTGCTACAGCCCTCACATGGTACACTTCACAATCAGTTGAAGGCAGCGTTTAAACAGGACAGATATTGTAATATTTTATTCTTTTTCGGCAGATGTCCAGCCAGCTGTCACAGGCCGTGACCAGTCTCAGCAGCACAACAGTGAGCACCATGTCCTCCATGTGCCCCCTGACCTCCAGCCTCACCTCCAGCCACCCCTCCCTCAGCTCCGTCCCTTCCCCTGTGACTCCGCCTCCTCCTCCCCGCAGCACGGCCAGCCCTGCCACTCCCAGCCACAGTTCACTCAACCTCAACGCAGGGTAAATGCACCACGCATCCCATACACAGCTACAGAATGGATCACATCAATTTCTATATTTCTTTACGTCAGGACCTCCCCCCCAAGGCACAAATGATTTATCAAGTTACTGTCATTAAGAGATTTTACAGTCTCACATGATTTCTGCAGGTGAGACAGTTCAAGTCCAACGTTCATACTGTCATATATGTCATATTCACTTTCCTTTGGTTTTATTAAAATGATCATGTGATTTGTCAATGTCAATCACGCCAGCTTGGTTTGCCGCACATGTGAAGTAATCAAATCAAGGCACTACATTTAGTCAAAACACGTAAACACGGCTACCACTGTGTCCACAGCCACACATTTACATGAACACATCCTCCACATCCACCAGCACTGCACTTCACCAGCTCGGTTCACCTGCAGTTTGTAGTTAATTCTCTACTATACACACACACACACTGGTGTCCCAGCATGCCTTTGGGCAAACACTGCTTCCTCTGTTGTATTTTTATGTGTGTGTTTGTGTCCACAGTTTATGGCGTATGGGTAAAAAGAACGGTGACGTGTCCAACTACATCACCGATTTCGCTGCAAACTTGAGGTGAATACGACCAGGACACACATAACTAAAACAAACGTCAAAGGTCATCTGTTAATTATTCTCAAGACTAGAGCGTGTTGGCCTGTGCGTGTTGGCCTGTGCGTGTTGGCCTGTGCGTTTATAACGGCGACGCAAACTATATTTGGACTGTTAAAATATATTTCCATCCTACTGTCCAATAATAGTGATCACTTCTGGAATCAGATAAATTAGCCAAAGTGACCGTTTGTATGTTATTAGCTTTTAGCTTAGGTAATGCTAAATGATTCAGCTATTTTCTTCTTCTTCTCTCTTTTGTTTTATTTGATTGATGACCAGATGCTAGTGCCTATAAGCTACAGTATTTCATTGATAATGCTAGTTCATCCAGTCTTTTAATGATCTGATATATGGCAGGAATGCTGTTTACAAACCTAAAAGGGGCTGTATTTCTTCCGGATCTTTAATTGCCCATTTCTCACTGTATTGCTAACATCTTTATAGCTTTTCTCTGTGTCCTCAGCTCGTCCTTGCTGCCGTTAACCCTCTCTCTCTTGCCTTTCTCCTCTGCTTGTCTGTGTCCGTATATTCTTGCTTGTGTGTGGTGTGTGTGTGCGTGCTGTGTGTGCGTGCTGTGTGTACGTCTGTGTGTGTGTGTGTGTGTGTGTGTGTAATAACAGGAACACTGTGATGGGAGTTAACACAGGAATGAACCAAGCCCTCCTCGGTAACAATCCTCTGGCCACTATCCAAGGTGTGTTCTGGCGCGTGTAACATGTAGAACGAGTAGAACCATACAGCAACGTAATATCAATCGTCATTCACATGTCACAAACAGACAGGGGGCCCTCTGTATTTTACTCCTTTATATTGGCTTTTTGACATTATTTAACCCAATTCAGTTTAATCATTAGCGAGACGTATTTATTTTATTTTATTTTATGGGGCCCTGGGAGCTTGGGGCTCTAAGCAGCTGCCTACATTTGCCTAATGAGTAGTAGCCATTAATTAACATCTAAGTGAATTCAACATTTACAACTGAGACCCAAAATGTTGAAGTGTAATTTTACCACGGATATAGTTAGATAGATGACAAAAAGGCAGACATTTTTACAGTTTATCATTTCAGCACAATATTAAATACAGTCACGTCCATTATAAAAAAACACTGGATAATGAGCCCTGGCTGCACGTACAATGTCTTCCTCTCACCGTTATGCCAACTCTTGTCTGTCATATAACCCACTCACCTGCTATACATGACACAGAGAGTACACACAGTTTCTCTTACACTTCCTACTCTTGACGACAAAGAGAGGAAACATTCACGGGGACAGGCAGCATGTGGCATGTGAAAACGTTAACGTGTGGAACGATGCATTGATCACGGCTGAATAGACTCACTTAATAGATTTGTTGTGTTGTGTGTGTTTTGTTCTGATCCATGAATCCATCCCATCGAGAGTGTGTGCTTGAGTAGTGACTGTGGGAGTGGGCCGTTAGTGCATCTGTGTTGTGTTGCCCTCCATCTCTTCATTACGTCAGTCAATACCATGCGTGTGTGTGTGTGTACATGCACACGCTTACACAATGGACACCGCACTAACTCAAGACCTTTCACATGTAAAATAACTCTACATAAGCTCCCATTCAAATGCTTCTTTGTGCATTTACATGTAGCATTGTGTCGGTGAAAGAAGTTTTGCATGGCTCGCAGTTAGTAACAGGCAGTTTCCATAACAACTCCATGTGTTTGTCTCTTTGTATCAGAAAAAACAAGTCACCACAGAGATACAATCATGAAGATAGTGTTCAGAGGAGGGTCTTTTAGCGTCAGTGAAGTAGTGTTCAGATGTATTGGCTCGTTAGCGATTCAAATTATGGATAAAAAGACAATCCGTCATCGTCATTGTACCATCGTTAAGAAATACAATTTACTGAGTTTTGATTAATTAATTCGCAAATGCATTAATCGTTTAGCACCTGAGCCGTTAAGTTCCTTTATTGAGAGACAAAATATTAACAGAGTCACTGAAAGCACCACCAATCACGACTGTAAAATACCGTACAACAGGACTAGCTCTGGACAGACAGCCTTCTCATTTAAGAACTCACTACCATCGGACATCAAGACCATACGTGACTTTAACATGTTCACTGACAAACTTAAGAAATGTTTGAAATATATAGATTTATTTATGCTGCAAGATATTTATGTTTTATATTTTTGATAATGTTAGTATTTTAACAATGAACTAGATTGTGTTATTTAAATTATAATTGGATGAAAAGCCCGACCAGGGACAGGAGTCGAGAATTAGCTTTAGCTCTAAACTCTATATGCAGAACATCAGTCGCAACCTCTGTATTGGAGCTATGTTTATTTGCATTGTCCCTGTCAAATAAATATTTATATACATATAACATTCTATTACAGTAAGAATAACCCAACAGTGACCATCTTTAAAAATAGAAAACTGTATAAACACATTCAAACCACAGAACAGGAAGTATTAGTATTATTGTTGTCTATTTAATAAGATACCTGTATGTATAATACTATTAATAACCACATGATTATGACAGTAATCAGTCCTGAACAGTTTTTGATCTAGAGTGTTTTACCGTAAACATGATTAGTCTTGCTTAATTATAACATACTTACTTCTTGATTGTGTCACTGTCTGAGGAACTACTAGTTAAGAAGGAGAACTAGTGACACTGTCAAGGGTCAACTGACGCGTTTTCTGTTTGTGTCCTTCAGCCCTAGCAGCCAGTGGTGGCCAGCTGCCTCTTTCCAGTCTTGAGGGTGGTAATAAGATGATGCTGGGGGCCTCGGGGGGCCAGAGCGGGGCCCTGCCGTCCTCTCTCTTCCTGAACCACCCGGCCCTGCTCCACATGAGCCAGAACCCCGGCGCCGGGCTGGTCAGCGCAGCCTTAGCCAAAGCCTCGCAGTCGTCCCCGTTCCCTTCCGCCAGCAGCATAAGCCCCACCCTCTGCTCCCCTTCACCCTGCTCTAGCCCCACCTCTTCCTGCTCCTCCAGCGAAATGGCACACAGCCCGCCCTCTCTGGGAGGAGCCAAGATTGAGTGACCGCACCAAGGGCCAATCACAGAGGAGGAGGAAGGAGGGAACCGTAACCTCGCCTTTCACACCAAAGCTATCTCTTTCTCTTATCCGGCTCTTCTGCCGTGTAACCTCTCTCTCTCTGTCCCTCCCGGTCTTTCGATGCCAAAAATACACAGAATGAAAGAGAGGAGGGACGGAGAGAAAGATGTGATGAAGAACGGGAGAAGAGGGGAAAGAGGAAGATTGAAACCAAAAATGTTATATCTATCCAAACAGGAGGCAACCAGGACTTTTATTTTGTCAATAATGATCAGACCGCACCTTTGCTCTCTTCGCCCCTGAAAGAAAAACAAAGAGGTGACTCTTCAAGCGCGAGGCAGAAGAGACGGAGGGGCGTGTCCATGTGCAGAAACCAAAAAATACAAATAAAAACTTGACTATGTAAGGAACGGCAACAAGGACAAAACCAGAGTGGAATGAAGAGGACTGTGCATACTTACTTCTGCTTTAAAAGCTGCGGGTCTGAGTGAAGAGGAGGGCGGATAGGGTTAAACCAAAAATGAACCTTAGAAGGATGAGGCGGAGGACGAATACACAATGACAAAAAATGACAACCATACCAAAATCCCAAATACCAAAATCCCAAATACCAAAAACCAAAAATAACGGAGAGAAAAGCTTTATTCAGAGGACGTGTAAATACTGAAGCTATCCAGGACCAGGACTTCTTCTTCTTCTGCAACTGAAACTCACTCATCCATGTTCCATCCCATTGTCTGTATGTCTGCCATTGCTAATTTTGTAAAAAAACAAAAAAAAAAAACAAACAAAAAAATAATATTGCAAATGAATGTGTCCATATTCTGCTGAAGCCCATTGGTCTCGATCTCTGGTTTGAAGAGATCTACTTTTTCATTACATGTAACTTTTGTATTATTTATTGTTATCGTTTGAACGGCCATTTCCGATATTTATTGTTGCAACTTTCTCAGCGTTAGCCTCATCACCGTCTTCATCATGTTTGTGTTTTTGTTATGTGATTGACTCAGCCTTCACTAAGTGCCAAAGATAAAAGTTGGCGCTCCCCGAGTTGATTTTAAATGAATTGATCGAACCTTAGCGTGCCCTTAATAAGACATGTATTTCATCTTGAAAATAGTGTGTGCTGACACGCTATCGAGACCAGTATGAAATTCAGTGATTGGGGACTTAAAAACAAATACGTGTGAACATTGAGAGGTTAATAAAGCTGAGTTTAGTCACAGTTCGTCCAGTCCCTTACACCTGTCTGTCAACACCTTTGTCTGTCTGTTGTCACCATCATTCTTAATTTTCCACTTCACACTGCCATTAATTCTCAAATGGAAACCAAAGCATTCTTAGCACTGGGCTTTTTCATTGTAAGAAGCCCCGGTCAAAACATATGAACACAATAAAGACACAAAATGGGGGGTATTGGGGACCAAGAGGACCCAATGTTGCCAGTGATTGCCCCCAATATTCCCTTCTAAATGGCCTGTCCACTATCCCAAATGGGGGAGCTTTATACTAAGGAACACTTCCTTATTTTACTCCGAACCCCAGATAACGGGAAGCGCTGGGACAGGGCAAAAATGGAGGGGAAAAGCACTGTAGTGACGGGGGGCAAGCAGGCGTCACATTTTTTGTAAGAGGATACCAAAAATTTTAACCCAAAACCAAAAACGAACATACAACAACCACAACCCAAGGAATGACAAGCAAACCAAAAAGAACGCTTACCAAATGTGGCTGGAAGGAGGAGGGGATGAGGACAATGTGCGAGGTCTGTTTACCTGTTCGAGTCGAGAAAACACTGTAGCATGAGAGAAACAGACAGTAAAAACAGGAATCCTCTCCTCCTCTCCAGCTCGGCTCTCTGGTCCTGGATGGAGCTAAACGCAAATGACCTCACTGAACTTCTGAATCTTCTAAAAAGAAAAATCTCTTTTTATTTTTACTGTCCTTTGGTTGAATCTCTGCTGTGTCTCTTGATGCTGTTTATTTCTGTACTTTCTCATTTTGGGAAAACCGTACGTAACTTAAACTTACTACGGCCAGAGCTTCTTATTTTTTCCGTAGTCGTGCTAGAGATTTTTATCAGGTTGGTTGGAAAAAATACTGTGAAAATTTAGCTTCCAGATTTTTATTATTAGATCAAGAATTCAGAAAAAATTACTCACACACACAAAAAAAACAAAAATAGCAAAACCTTAAAAACCAAACCGTGTAGGGAATGGTTTGCCTGGCTGCCTGACGCACTGCAACTGAAGTGGACTATCTTGTCTGAGGTGTGCCATTGTGGGTAAAAATACAGTGGCGTCTTAGCACTGATTTTTTTGACCCTTCACAGCCACCATACTCAGTCAAGTTTGCCGTTTTCCAAAGTCGGACTACCCAAAGAATATTTGGTTTGTTCCACACCAGAAAAACAGCTGACACAAGGAGAATCATTCAGAAACCAAACGTAGGTGTGGGTCGAACTCCACATTGACTCTTAGACGGAATGTATGTTAGTGCTTCTATAGATTTTGTAGAAAAAAGATCTATGTTCTACTGCTTACTTATCGCTAATGTATAAAAAAAAATAACAAAAAAAGACTGAGAAAAAAAGATCCTAAAAACATTGATGATAATAACTTGATTTTAGACCAAAAATTTTAACTATCTCTCTTTGGGCTTTTCTGTTCTTAATGATTTAGACTTTTGATTGTACTATTTATTCAGGGTAGGTTCGTCATGTTCATATGATTTGCCTTGTTATGTCTTGCTATTTATTGTTAATTTATTTGTAGAGGTTTTTTTTCATGTTGTAAGCTGCATTTGTGATTGATTTGTCCCACCCCTGCTGATGTTCTTTCTGACTTTTTTTTAAACCAAATATTACTGAAATGCAAACAGGGGTCCTTCATGGGCTCAATAGGCCCTCAGTCGTAAAGTGATACTCTTCACTGAGACTACTCCCCATTTTATAAAGGGAGGGGCACTCATAATAGAAACACTGCTGTGCAGACGGACACTTCAGAGAAAACCTCTTTCATGTGTATGGCACTTGGAGCGGAGGCCTCTGCCAAGGCACTGACCCTATTTGCAATAGTAATCATTTACTGTCAAGAGCTTGCAATCCAGTCTTTTTCTAGTTCAGGGGTAAATGCTGGGTCTGTTGGGCTACAAAGCCCTTATATGACACACCACTTACTTACACAGTAAGTAATGCTAAAAGTAAGAATTCATTTCTGTACCAACCCCTTGTGGCTGGTGTTTGCATTTTTGTATCTCTCTCGTCTAAACAGAAAAAAGAAACTAGTGCTATCTTTACTGTGCTAGCATAGACCTTTCCTAAAGGTTGATCAAAACATTATAGGTTATATTGCTCAATACTGGTGGAGGGACTGACAAGGTCAATGTCTGAGATGGTCTTAATGCACAGTGCTGTTTCTGTCTATATTTTCTCCTCTGGGAGAACACTCCTAAAGCTTTACTGCTGATAACCAAAAACACAAGAAAATCAACCGGGGCGAGTGTTTGTTTTAGCGTAAGGAAAGTGGATGTAAAGGATGGGATTCCTGTTGAGAATCACTCTTTTGAGAATCACTCTTTTGAGAATCACTCTTTTGCTCTTTATGCCTTCTCGATTCAGTTTTGGTTCTGCTTTTTCTATGATTTGCTAATCCAGTTCTTTGATCCACTGTATGATGTTAAAGAGAGATAGTTCATCATATACCTCATATTCTTTGATGATAAACCAAATAGATCAAGCGGGGTTCAAGTGGGGATCAGGGTACATGCAGACACTGAGATTGTGTTGGACCGGCAGTGTGGACTAAGACAAGAAGTCAATGTCCAGAAATGGAGATACAAACGTAGCTTTAGCTTTGATTTTCTCCATTTGGATCAAAAGGTGCCATTTTGGGGTGAAGAGGTCATCCTATAGTTCACGCTCCGGCCCAAACGCATCTCGTCGCCCTGGAAACCCCCTACCGCTGAATGCGATGAGCTTTTTGAACTCAGCCATCCCCTCGTACCTGACCTCCGAAAGCTCCCCCAAATATCGATTGACTGTAAAGCTGCTCTCCACCATCAAATCTGGGATCAAAATGTGTCCAAAAAGTGCTCTGGATGTTATGTTTGATTTTACAAAAGATTCAGGATTTGGGGCTCGGGGCAGCTTTTCGGCCAAGGTCAAAGCGGTGCCATGCCTTTAGGAGTGTAAGCAGCCCAATGAGAAACCGCAATGGCCATGGTTGGGGATGGCAGCGGGGCAGGTTTTTAGAGGGAGTGGCTAAGGCCGCTGTTGCCAGGTGACAAATTCAGATACTTCTCACAACTCTGCGTGTGGTGGAATTTGAAGGGGCTATTCAATAATTGGGCATTTTTGTGGGAGCCAGGGTGAGGGACTGGCTCTACCAACGGTTGGTCTCTTTGGTGGGGATACCCCCTTCGTGAATGATACCAAAGTTAATGCCCCACTTTGAGATTCAGCACAAAGTAGATGCTCTTCCCTTAATCCTGACTTACCGAAATGTCTGCAAAACTAACTATCCAATACATTTTACCAAAACAGCTTGTGGATACAATGCAAAAACTTAAACCAAACACATCACATTATCATCAGAAATAATTCACATCAAACATAATATAGCTAAGACCTGATGATTAGAAGTATGCCAGGAAGGTAATGATTATTACAGTGTATTCTGCCACTTTTTATCAGCTCTACTTTAGGATGAAGTATAATAAATAATATCGGCTTCAGTATCAGCCTCGTTCACTGATTGATCGATCCAGCTTCTGGGGCTGGATTGGCACCGATATCTGATCCAGTATGGATATCGGTGCAGCCCTAGCTCATGTTATAGAAAATCCTGCAACATTCTAAAAATATATTTCAATTTAAGGGCCAAAAATAATAGTGTGCAGTAAGATATACAGGTAACATCAGCTACACACAGGTAACGTCAGCTCCACATCAGCTACACACAGGTAACATCAGCTACACACAGGTAACATCAGCTCCACACAGGTAACATCAGCTCCACACAGGTAACGTCAGCTCCCCACAGGTAACATCAGCTCCACACAGGTAACGTCAGCTTCACACAGGTAAAGGTTCCCGGAGAAAACCCATTGGAACACACAGAGGACATGCAGACTCCACCCAGAGAGAGAGAGCCTGTGATCTTTTTGTTGGGAGGCAAGAGCACTAACTGCTTTTACTAACCGATATCTCAAAAACAGACTCTGAACTCTGGCCTCATTTACTAATATGTGTGCGTGTGTTTCTGCTCTGGCTCTCGGGAATAAACTGACCTTTCACTTCCTCGTTCACTCTGACGTCTGATAAAGCACCAATTAAACACACTACAAAATCAATTCTACTTCGGCCCGCGATAATAATAATAATAATAATAATACATTCCATTTATATAGCGCTTTTCAAGATACTCAAAGACGCTTTACATATTTGTATTATTCATTCACTCCAGTCACACCTGATGATGGTAAGCTACTATGTAGCCACAGCTGCCCTGGGGCACACTGACGGAAGCGTGGCTGCCAGTTTG
>JAVQKC010050066.1:0-10941 GCA_036025475.1 Philypnodon macrostomus | reverse complement strand
GTGGGTTAAGTGTCTTGCCCAGGGACACAACGACAGTATGCGCTCGGACGGGGGCTCGAACCACCAACCCTCTGGTTGAAGGGCGAGCGCCTACCCACTGCGCCACTGCCGCCCCAATTTGTATAGTGGGCACAGACATTATGTGTTAACAGTCCCCAATGTGTCCACGTTCATCCCTGGTTTAGACACGATTTAGTTCTTAGTACCCCCAAATGAGCCCCGGTTCAGTTGCACTGGCTGTATACTACCTGATGTTACCTATTCTTCTCCTTCGTTCGTGAATCTATAGTTCTTGTCAGACTAGAAAAAGTCTCAAGCAACAAGTAATTTCTGAAGCTGACAATGTATAAGTGCATTAAAGTGCTTCGGGGCATTAATTAATTAATTAATTAATTGTATCAAAATCAATCCAGTTCGGCATTTATGATATGTAACTGTGTGCAAAAGCTGAAACTGATCCGGCTTCACGTCCCACACTGGTCCACTTAAACCTGCTTCATGTCCCACACTGGTCCACTTAAACCTGCTTCATGTCACACACTGGTCCACTTAAACCTGTTTCATGTCCCACACTGGTCCACTTAAACCTGCTTCACGTCCCACACTGGTCCACTTAAACCTGCTTCATGTCCCACACTGGTCCACTTAAACCTGCTTCATGTCCCACACTGGTCCACTTAAACCTGTTTCATGTCCCACACTGGTCCACTTAAACCTGCTTCATGTCCCACACTGGTCCACTTATAAACCTGTTTCATGTCCCACACTGGTCCACTTAGACCTGCTTCATGTCCCACACTGGTCCACTTAAACATGATCAGGTCACTCTAGTCACTATTGACATACCCACTGATTGTATTGCATGTAGTAGTGATAATGTATTTTAAGTCTTGGACCTGTCAAACAAAGCAGAGAGTGCAGACAGAGGTGGAGGGTGGGTGGGTTAGATGAAGGTGTCTTGAGTGGTGGCCTACTTTCACTTTCTCTATATTTTATGATACACAGCCACATGTACTGGAGCTTCACACCACCCACTTCATTAGATGTGTCTTGATTTAGTTCTGGTTAATTAGTCTAGATTTAAATTGGCTGAGTCCTGTTATGGTCAAGTGTTTTTCAGGGCCACTGGGATTAAGATTAGTCTACCTCAATTTAGATGATTTAGATCTTCTTTAGTCCTGGTTTAATCCTGGTTTAGTCCTGGTTTAGTCCTGGTTTAGTCCTGGTTCAGTTCTGGTTTAGTCCTGGTTTAGTCCTGGTTCAGTTCTGGTTTAGACCTGGTTTTGTCGAGGTTTAGTTCTGGTTTAGACCTGGTTTAGTCCTGGTTTAGTCCTGGTTTAGTCCTGGTTTAGTCCTGGTTTAGTCGAGGTTTAGTTCTGGTTTAGACCTCGTTTAGTCCTGGTTTAGTCCTGGTTAAATCCTGGTTTAGACCTGGTTTAGAAAGGATTCAGTCCTGAATAGCTTAAACCTGGTTGAGTACTGGTTCAGACCTTACCCAGAACTGGTTAGTCCTTCTTTGGTCTAGCCCTGGTTTAAGACTTAGCTAGACACAGTTAGTCCTGGTTTAGCCTTATTTTAGTCCTCTTTGATCTTCCTCTAGTCCTCCTTTTGCCTGTCAGCATCCTTTTACACTGTATCTGCACTATCCCTCCTCTGTACACGTCCAAACCATCTCAATGTGGACACATCTGACTTTATCTCCACATGTTCAGGTAATGAAAAGATAGAATTTATTCACATAATATTTTGCATGTGAAGTCAATGATGTCATATTTGGAGAGAGAGGGAGTGAGCGCCGCATGCCTCGTATTCAGCAACAGTGTCTAACAGAGGCGTCGCCATAGCAACAGGCTCCGGCAACAAAAGGCCAAGGACCCCGCGGCTCTACGCATGTGAGAGACGCGCTCAGAAATCAGCAGCCCAGCATTATGAATATTTTAGATCGGCGGTGCAAACAGTAAGCGGGGGGCACACGGGAGGGTCGTGGAGGATATTAAGTGGGTCATGAGGAATCTAGGAGGAGTGGTTGTGCATGTAAGATACAATGTGATTCCTACAAGCAGCTCAAATCAGCGTCCAGTCAGAGGATGAGAAGATGTGACTTAAATATTTCACCTCAACATCTCTGACATTTCTGGATGTAAGGGTATAATATAGAGACATGTGTGAAGGAATGATTTACAGGCCACTAAATACATAAAAGAAGATAGATGCAGGAATGTGATTTTGGAATCATCTAATCCAGGGGTGTCCAAACTATGGTCCGGAGGCCAAATCAGGCCCGCAGAGCAATTTCTTTGAGGCCCAAATTGTCTTTTTACTGCAAGTGACTACATAATCAAGCTAAAATAAGATACCAGTAAACACCTGAGCTTAGTGGCCCTTCTCGGTATTCATTTTTGACAATGTGGCCCTTTTGGACACGGTAAAAGTCTGTTTAGACCTGGTTATGGCTCCAAAAGTTGTTTTGTAATCTGACATCTAACATCTAACAGTGACCAAGTAGTTAGTATTTCTGGCTGGCTCCGGGTAAGGAGGTTGTGGGTTCACTCAGTTCATTTTTATTTGTATATCACAACAAAACTGCCTCAGAGGGCTTTCCAGAGAGAGCAAACAATAACAAACTCAATAGACCATCAAAAGACACATAAATGTCCAATCATGGCAACTGGAGTCTGCATGTCCTTACCATTTCATACATAGACATACAAGTGTTAGCAATAATGGGACAATGAAGGACTGACTGTCAACAGATGTCACTGACCCAAGTGTACCCAACCGACAGTAAAAACCTTAGTCGCATGGATGGGTCTGATCCATGAAAAGATTTTGAAAGAATTTGATCCTTCTTCCGTTATTTAAGGTCTGTTCCCTTCAGATGTGTCCACAATCATCTGCCTTCATCAGGAATGTCCACATTTTACTTTTTACACGTGTTTAGTGTCCCTTTATATTATAACCACACAGACAAGTAAAGTAAAAACACAATGTGGGCCAATTGAGAGGTAAGCCTGAGGCCTAAAAAATTGCTGTGGGCCACACTTTGCCCCTAGCCATAGTTTGGACACCCCTGATCTAACCCTATCCTCTGCATACAATTCTAAACCTCGGCCACCAAAATCTTCAAGCAGTGTTCTCACAAAAATAGTTCCATGGTCTTGTTAGCATGTATGAATATAGACAGATATCAGAGTGGCTTTCAGAGGTGGAGGAGGCCCAGTGGAGTGGAAAATGGAGCATACTAGATCCTTCAGCTCACAGACTCTGAGCACATGTACCCAGCTAATGCAACAGACCCATGGAGTGGCAGGGCTTGACAACAAATTATGATTTATCCAAGTTCGTTACATAGTGCTATATAGGCCAACATGCTTTTAGTGTAGTCACACATTATTACACATGACTTTTCTGAGCAATCTTTTCCCATTCATTCATTAACTTTGTGGTGAATGATTTAATCTGAGTTTATACTGACACATTTCTGTTTGTCTACATTTTTGAAAGCTTGTCGTGTAAAATCTAAAAATCAAGAAACCAATCTCATTTAGACACCTCAATGCAAATATCACAAATTTAAAACAAATAAACCACTTATATTTGCTAATATTTTCTAACCAGGCTATAACATTACTTAGGCCTAAGTAGGCTGATAGTTGCACGTCAGTTACTAAAACCAGCCTGATTTTGCTTGATACATTGAAAGCATTATCCATTTAGCAGAAGTGGACATGATGCAAGAAGACATATGACAATCCAGTTCATGACAGAGCACAGTAGACCAGTCATGTCAATCATCTCACCCACTTCATTATATTTATAGTTTATTACTGCAGTACTGAAAGCACAAGAAGCCAGTGGAAATCCAACTAGTCACACGGTGCTTAAAATATTAGCACTGAGGTTCCACAGGGGTCTGTTCTTGCGCCACGTCTATTTACATTATATTTGTAGGAGGTGAAAAGAGTAGTTTGTATGGGAATAAAAAAGATTGGTGAATTTTTTCCCCACCACTGCAGCACTGGAAGTAGAGACAGGAGCTAAAGAGGCCATAAAGTTGGGCCCCATGTGTCTTTTCCTGTAAGAATGTCCATGGATTCTAACTAGTCAGACTGTCTTTAGAATGTTAACACTGAAGTCAAACCCATGTGACCTTCCTGTCAGATTCTTGGTCTGAACGCCAGCGGAAATCCAACTAGTCATACAATGTATTTAAAATATGCTCTGGTATATTCCACAAGGGTCTGTTCTTGTCCCACTTCTCTTCACATTATTTGTAGAAGGTGGAAATAGTGGTTTGTTGGGACTAAAAACATGGAAACAGAAGCTGAAAAGGTCTGGGGGTTGAGCTCATGTGGCCGTCCTGTCAGAGATGGTGGGTAAGCAAAATGTAGATGAGCCTGTGTTCGTGTCCTCTTGTGGGATGAGAGGGCAGTATGTCTCCTGCTCAGGCTTGGACAGCTGAGGGGTCTAGTGTTTGCTCTATTATAACCCTGCAATCTGCTCCGAGAGCGATTGAGAATCTTTTAGATGAACTCAAGCTCCAAAAACCCAGCCTGTGTCTTAAAAGTTTAAGAAATTGAGTGGAGGTAGCTTAGATGGTAGAGTGGGTTGCCGGTAAAATTTTCATTCCAGCCATACACCCACCTTACGTAAATATGAAAATGCGTTAGCGTGATTGTTGTGGTTGTTTGGGGGTCTGAAGTGTGTGACTGTTCAGACAGTGGGGGTGTGGTATAGTACAAGGTGGATTAAAATTTTGTTTAGAATATCCATACATCTTCTTCCACTTATCCAGGTCTAAGCAGAGATGCCCCCCCCCCCCTCCCCAGACACTTCCTCCAGCTCTTCCGGGGGGACTCCAAGGCGTTCCCAGGCCATCTGAGAGATATAATGCCTCCAGCACATCCTAGGTCTTCCCTGGGGTCTCCTCCCGCTGGGACATGCCCAGAACACCTCTCAAGGGAGGCGTCCAGGGGGCATTCGAAACAGATGTTTAGAATATATAATGAGTAAAATATATGACGTTAGTTCATCATATCATATTACAAGATTGTTCTTTTCCACCAGTGTTCCTGGAATATCAGCAACAGCTAGGGTAATCAAATCTCACTTATGGAGACAAAACAGGTAAACTGATCTCTTAGACTAAGCGCTTTCCACACTTACCAGCCGTCAATGAGAATATATTATGGTGTGGTGGTTGTGAGCATATGAGTGATCTAGATTATTGTGTTCTTTGTACACAACACATTTTACCCATGACTGGATGGGTTTTCTCCTGTAGGCCTACTTCCGCCATCAACCTAAAACATATACAATAGGCTAACCCTCCAGCTAGCTACATCCTGACCAAGATCCTGGCTCTAGATCTAGAGATGGGTCAAATGCAGAGGAGAAATTTCCCTATGGGGACAATAAACCTTTTTTCGTACACCGTATAGGGCCTACCAAAAATACTCCCAAATGCATTGAGTTAATAATAATGGAAATGTACACGGTCTAAAGTTAACACATTACCTGCCGATTCAGTTACCAATTTACAGAGAAAGGCTTTGGGGAAAAAATTAAGTGACATTAGACAAGTGCTCAATGTACACTAGTGTGCCTCCACGATATACTGGTTAAATATCAATAACTACCCAGGTGTAAACTAGGACTACAACCAAAAGGACCTGATCCAGAACAGAGTCCAACAGTATACAGTTTTTATCAGTTTATACTGGTCAGAAATGTTGAGGTTGCAAGCCCAGGACCCGCCTCTGGATGGGATTAGTTTTAGAAATGTTGGAGTGTACAGTGCAAAACATTTCAAAGCAATTTAACTGATCTATAATCTCTTTCAATACTCTCCTACCATCAATGAGAACTGTGGTGTTAAGAGCATCTTTGAACTGCATATGCACCATTTAGGTTTGTACAAAGCTCCCTCTCTTGCCCCCAGCCCCCCGATGCCAGGGACAGAGGCAGTATAATCGCCCCCTCATCCCTCTCAATAACATCATCATGGTCAATCTGCCGCACAGAGATCCCCTCCCTCTCGCCAGATTACACTCTTGGATTAAAAACGGCGACAGGGTCAGTAGTGTCCTCATCGTTCTTCCATTGATTGCACAGACACACAGATGGGTAAGCAGATAGCTGACAAGCTAACTATCTTGGCCTCACGTGATGGGATGGCTAGGCAAAAAAGATGCAACCCGGAATATATAAACTATATGCTGTATAAAAGCATTTTCAATCTAATAAATTAACTGAATGAATATGAGCGATTGTCTGTGTGCCTGCATTGTGACTGCCTGGATGTCCCGACCAAACATCGTGAAAAGGCTCAATGCAAGCCGATACAGTAGCCTGTATTATTGCAGGCTTGCTTATTCAAGGCTCATTTTATAGAACTCTTTTTCTCTCTCAAAAGCTCTGGTAACACTGAATACCCCAGTTTCAGAACCACAATCAATCCTATAAAATAAAACGTAAATACCGAAATGTAGGGCTGGGAACCTCAGGGTACCTCTTGATTCGATACAATTTAAGAGACATCTCAATATGGCAATACTCGACCTATTGGAATACAGTTTAATGAATGGATATTTCTTTATGAAATACAGAATGAAATTCAAAAGAAGAAACAGGTACTGCCAGATTTTATTTTTGTAAAATATAAAGAATATTATAAATTCTGATAAAGCAATACAGTATCACCAAAAAAAGTATCCCGCTATAATATTTTGTCCCACTCCTACTGAAACGTATGAATAAAGGCAACAAAAAGCCAAGGAATACAAAACACAGTTTATTTGACAGTGTCCAAGGTCCAAGTACCAACAGACCCCCATACAAAATAAAAAAGAAAACAAAATCTACAAACTTTTAAACAGAGATAACTTCCATCTACACAAAACCTTTTCTTAAAAATACATTACCATGAACACAAAAGTAGCAATTAAAGATAGTATATGTAAATAAGGGAATCCCGTCAAGTGTGAACGGGTTTGGTGGTGAGACGCTGACTGGGAACAGGAGGGGCACGGTGGATTTGAGTGAATGACTGTTGTTGTAATGTAGTCTCTGACACACTGGGGGCAGCAGTGAGCGACGCAGCAGTCACGTGGGCACGCAAAAAAAGGGGCTAACGAAAGAAGGAACGAGAGGTAGCGGAGGGGCGCACAGAGGTAGCGAAGATAGCGAAGAGGAAGTATTCTAGAAGAGGTAGCTAGCGGGTGAGCGACAAGGAGGTAGCAGAGGCCAACAGTGCTAGCGACGGAAGGGGCGTAAGCGATGCCTGCTCAGGACTACCGGACTGCCTCAAAAGACACATCTAGGTTTAAAAAAAAAAAAAACGGCATTAGGTTGCAAACAAAAAATTATGCAAATTAATGTGTAGAGAAAATTACACTATTGCTTTACCATCTCAAAATAGTAGCTAAAAGCGACTGTCAAGTGTGGGTCAGAGGTAGCAGCGCTAGGCGGAAATATGGATTTGATAGGGCTGTGTTCTATAGCTACAGAATCGCCGCCTTAAAAAAAAAACTGCTAAAAGAGAAGCTTGAGCTGGGGGCAAGCCAAATAATTGTGCCTCCCTCTATGTCAATAAAGGCTATGCGAGGCCAAGTCAGAGATCATATATGCATGTGTCCAGTGCTGTGTGGCAGGATCTGGCCAAGACAACATTTAGCTTACATATGAAGCTTAAGAAAAGATGTTTTTTTTTCAACAAACAATGGCTTTTTTTAGTTGTGCTAGGATTTACAGCAATGATCTACTTTTTTTTTTTACTAAGCGTATTTAAATTCAAAATGTGTGTATTCATGTGTTCATACCGCTAGCAGTTCAACTATTTCTTGATGACCTGCTAAAACCCTTGCCTTCAAATTGGCGCCATACGAACACAAAAACTTCCAGAAAGTGCCACATTTACATTTCTAGTATATTTACCAAATGTATTCAAATTCAGAATATGACATTTATTTTGCTAGCATTATAAGCGTACTATTGCAATAACCTGCTCAATGTTTTTGCCCCCAAATTGTCGCCATACAAACACCAAAACCTCCAGAAGACCCTTGACCGTGGGGTGTTGACAATAACTTCACAATTAGTGGTTTTGGAGGCCTCACACACGCTAATCTACAGTGTATTATCTAAAAGGAGTAAGAGGTAGATGCTCAACAAGACACGAGCAAGGACAGGCCTTTATTGTGCATGTGTGAGGCGAAGTATTAGGCTCATCTAACAGGAGACATAAAGGTGTGTGTCAAAGACGTGGGCGACAGTGTTTATCAGAAATCTGTACGGTCCACTACTAATATGGTTTTACAGTCATTCTCTCCGGCCCCCGACTGGCCCAGTGGAGCAGTAACAGTGTTATTACTAGGCCCACCTTTTGCCGCTGTGCCCTGAGAGACGTGTGCTGCGTGTGGCGAGCGTGTGGGTCAAATGTTGGGTCACCCTTTGTTGAACCCTGAGTGTGTCTTGTGTGTGTCTTTTAGGTAAGATGGTATGGAATTGCTGAGACAGTAGCAAAGGGCGTCAAAAGCGACTGAGGGTCAAAGTATTTTAAGTGTGCTTTTTTTTTGTGTGGGGCGATTAGTTGTCAGCCACTCGTCCGCTAGGGGGTCCGGCGGGTCCCACCGGGGCAGGTGGCACAGCTTCGGCCTGTGCAGGTGGAGGGCCAGGATCTGTGAGAGAAAATATTTTAGGTAAGTAGGAAATAAGGGTTGAACACAGACTCTGCGCAGTGCCCGTGTGCCACTGTAGCTGGAATACATGCATTGGAGACAGGGTAAAATGCGTTGGCCCAGGTGCTAGAACCTGAAGACGGGAGACTGGTACTGCGCACAGAGCAGGGGCTTGTTGCCTTGTGTTAGTCCTCTTGTTAAAATGTTATCTCTGCAAACTGCTCCTGTGCGCATGGGTGTAAGCCTCAAAGCCTCAGCGGGGCTCTGTGCTAGTCTGAGACAGCCACTATTGCCCACCCCTCCCTGAGCCTGCTTTTCCTGACAAACGCCAGAACATTTAATTTGCCCTCTGTTATGAAATTATTCTGGGGAAGAAATAGCTTTATTCATGTACATAAAACATATTAACATGACCACAAGATAAGGTGAACTCAACAAGTACCACCAACAAGTCGAATTTAGAAAATGGGCCTTTGTTCAACCCCAGAATATAGTGATTATGTAGTATAGGGTTGACTATATGATAAAAATGTGATAAATTATTTTCACTCACACATGCCGTTGGGAGCTCCAGGGTGGCGAGGAGGCATCATGGGAGGCATGCCACCAGGTGGGGGGCCGGCAGTGGGAGGACCAGCCATCATCCGGCCTGGCATCGGTTGGCCTGGTCCCATGGGCCCTGCAATTACACAGAAAAGTGTATTTTATTAAGTTAAAATAACTATTCAGCAAACCACAAATATAAATGTTGACCAAAACCAGGAACAACTGCCAACAGCTAACTTGATGTCCACCTACTGTAAACGAAACAATCTGATCTGCAACAGCCTTTCTACACACATGTGAGGGCCCTTTGGAGTTCCTCCAATTATCTTATTTACATTAAGCAGATTTATCTGGTTTGTTACCTGTCTGTCCTGGGTGGTGGGGGGCCATTGGGTGGTGACCCATTGGAGGATAGCCAGGATGCATGGCTGCGCCAGGAGGAGGCCCTCCGTGATGGGGAGCGGGTGCCCCGTGGTGAGGTGGGGGCCCTCCGTGGTGTGGTGGTGGTCCTCCAGGGTGCATGCCTGGTGGAGGAGGCCCGGTGTGTGGTCCGGGATGAGGTCCTGGGTGCTGTCCTGGATGTTGGCCTGGGTGAGGACCAGGGTGAGGTCCAGGGTGTGGTCCAGAGCCCTGTGGTGGCCCCTGGCCCTGAGCCTGAGCAGCAGCTGCAGCGGCCGCAGCATGCTGCTCCATCTGCTGCCGGGCCTTCATCTCGGCGTACTTCAGCTGCTCCATGTGGAAGGCCTGTCGCTCTGTGAGCAGCTGCTGCCTCTGTAACTCCAACTGGAACAGGAACAAACCATTTCAGATACAGCACACACTGGGAAATTAATTATTCAATTCTTTATCAGGGATACTGTTTAGATATTATAAGACAGAACAAGAACTAAACATGTTTTGTGTGTCTTCTCAATTTAGAAACAGTGTTATAAAGAACTCACTCTCCATACATTTATTTAAGCCTCAAATGCAGAACAGTGGTTGATATAAGCTGTAGAGGCTTGTGTGGGCTAATGTTTAGTCTCAGTGTTAATGGCATTGGGGACTAGTTGCTGTTCTCTATTTAAATGTGTGTTTGAGCTGCCCACTGGTTTACAGCCTGTGGCGGTGGAGTTCCTTCCACTTGCCTGCCTCCCTTTGAAAGCTTATGTAAACCTGAGTTCTTTCATGCACTATTTACAGCTGGGAAACTGGGCTACACTCTCCATGCATATTCTGCAAGACAGTTTTACACTCCCACTGTTGTCTCCCGGGACTGTCCACAGCAAGGCACAGAACCATAGGCAGTTCAGTATTATTTTCGTATAATGTCTCAAATGTACACTGACCAGGCAACACATTATGACCAGTAAATCGGTAAGAGCCAGGATTTGAGAAAGTTTGACAAGTTCCAGATTGTGACAACTGGGTCAGAGCATCTGGAGGTTAGCATTATGTTTAACTAGGCCTGTGCTGTCGTCCCCGACAGCAAGGTGTATATCGGCGAACCGGCCCCATACGTCTGCCCCATACGTCTGCTACAACTGTCACCAACAGGCACCTTAATCAGACATTGTGTGATTTCTAAGGGTTTTAATATTGTTAATGAGCAATTAAGAGGCCTCACCCCCAAACCACGACAAACATGGGAAGGGTCTATTTGACTTTTTTGATTTGTCTGGATGTTTGTGAAGAATATTTTTTCCAAATTTAGAAAATTCCCTAAAACTACATTCTT
>JAVQKC010050060.1:0-15854 GCA_036025475.1 Philypnodon macrostomus | reverse complement strand
AATAAAGTTACTGTTCAAAACAACATCAATGCTTAAAGATAGTGGGATAAAGAAGTCCCTTAGGGGTCATAAACATGGGGGGCGCTAAAGAGGCATTCTTTATTTGACCTCTGTAATGTGCCTATGTACATTAAGTATACAATTGCCCGGATCAATGTGCCAAAATTCACGCGATTTCATTTATGATCAGCAGGATTATTGGCTCAATAAAAGTGCATCAAAACATGAATTTATGAATTATTTAAATGTCTATAATCGAAGATGTACCAAACTCAATCCAGTTCTGCATCTTCATAATATGTACCTGTGCACAGCAGTTGAAAAAGATCCAGCAAAGACTTTTTGAGTTATTGCGTTCACAGTTTTGGCCCGTAATTATTTAATTACTTAATTAATATTCATTGAAGAAGTACCCAAATCGATACAGTTCGGCGTCTTTATAGTATGTACCTGTGTGCAAATGTTGAAACTGATCCAGAAATTTGCTTTTGAGTTATCACGTTCACAGCTAGGATCTGCGGATGCGGACGAACACCGACGTGATTCCATAATATCGTTGTTTCGCCGATATAATGACAAGTAACCACAGATTAACCCCAAAATGTGATATATTTTTTGTACATATTTAAGTGGTAAGGAGAGTATCCAACTCAGTGGGAGTATTGTTAATTTAGAATAAGACCAATAAGACCAGTGTTACTTCAAAATAAAGAATCACTCAAGTGAAAAAAAGAAATGTAAATCATTACTGCCGTCATTACTGCCGTCATTACTGCCATCATTACTGCCGATTGAGCTATTTTGTGACAGTCTGTCTAGTAATTGTCTTATCATCATATTATCATGGTTGAGCCAATATCTTACTTTATTATCAAAGCAAAGTTATCATAAAAGGTATCAATGCTGTGTTATTTTTCTGTTAAACTTGTATTGAAGAATGTGTAGATTGTTTTGTAGTAAAACAAAAAGAATTTAAATTGAGTTAACGTAATATAAATATTCATGCTCATCTTTGTTATCCTTAATCCTGTCAGAATAATTTGTAACTAAGTTGCACCTTGTTGTCTGACTTTATCAGTCACAATACTGATCCCAATAACTTGGCTTTATGGATACCTGATACCAGCCAAAACCACGATAAAGGCATGTTCATTTCTTTTTAAACTTTCAAAATGTACCACTTTATAATCAGAAATAATCATCCTAAAATGCAATACAATAAGAATGTGAGCCCTCAAAATAACTTTTGTTTATTCATTGCTTATTTGCATTTTCCCTTATAATTATAAGAGCCTAATAGAAATTACATTGAGGTACAGTGTAACATTGAGGACAGTGTAATATAATATAATGTAATATGCAAATAATAAGTGTAAAAAAAAATGGATCCAGGATCGACCTCATTCACAGATTGCATTGATATCCGGTACCAGGATCGGTTCATCCCTGACTGAAACTGTTATAATATGGGATAACTCTATACAGACTGCCACATCAGTCAGATCATTATTATTTCTATCAATATTAAACAAAGCAGATGGCATGTGGTAATAATAGTTGGTGTGTTTTTGAGTACTGGAGTCTATTTGAATGGAGCACTCCAAGTGTTGTCTGCATTTCTTTGTGTTATGTCCCATATTGTGTTCAAATGCAGCTGAACATATAAAACCCTTGGAACCCGGGAGCCCTTGGGTCCCGTGGGTCTTTCAGAGAGGAAGACATGTGACTCGAGCTTTCAGTTTGTGTGAACTGGTCCCAGCTTCCACTGAAGGGCGCTCTATAGGCCAATAAAACCATTCATTTTGTTGCCAATTTCAGTGCTTTGCCCAAAGAAACAGCTGCTGTGTGCAATACACAACCATTAGCTCATCTAAAACCTCTTAGAGCTATGAGAGTCATAACCTGGATTAGTGCAGGTTTAGTTATTATTTACATTTTTACAGATCCGCCTACTAAATTATACTTGGGACTCCACACTGCAAAAAAGGAATATCTAGATTAGTAAAAATTACTAGAATTCATAATATTAATCTTGTTTTAAGTAGCTTTGACTAGTCCTAGATTATTTGACTTGTTTCAATGTAATATCTGACATATTTTTATTAGAGCAAAATGATCTTCCAGTGAAATACAATATTTTTTCCTACACTGAAAAAAGTAAAAATGTGCTGCATTTACAAAATGTGCAGTAATCATTCAGAAGAAAAATCTTACTTCAGTAGATCAGTCCAACTCAATGATGTGCCTTCTACTAACATGGACTATTTCACTATTTTTAGATTTTTTTTAGATTTGTATAAATATAGAATAGTCTATGGTAGTTTGAATGCACATATTTCTAGTTGGACTGATTTACTTTACTTAAAAACAAACAAACGTAACTTTCATTGTGTTTTATAAGACAATAAAAGAGTTTTTGTGTGAATGTTACTTTTTTTTTGTATTTTCGAGCACACATTTCTTATTCCACTGGCAGGTGGTATTAATAAAAACAATAAAAATGTGGACATTCTTTTATGTTAAGTTATGTTTCTAGTTCTACATCACAAAATGTTGCATTGTTGTATTCGTCGTTTTAAGCCACTTTGAAAAATAAATGACTCAAGGTCAATATTAGTCTTGTTGACTCCGAGTCTGTAATAAAGTCTGAATATTATGAATTGAAGTCATTTTAACTAACCTAAATTTTTTGCGGTGCAGATGTTTTCTTTTACTTTACGAGCATTGTAATTCCAAGTTGAGTCCAGGTCAATGTACTGTATCTTTGACATGGCCAGATAGCGACACTGCCTTTGTCTGTTTTCTTAACATGCGTCTGGTTAACAACATATGTGTCCCAGTGTTTTTGGAACTGGGTTTGTAAGAGCATGACTTAACTCCTGAATAATGCTGCTCCCTGTTTGACTTTCCAGCCACAATTCCACACTTGATTTGAAGCTGCAGCCACTTTTTATAACGACTTTGTCAAAGAAAGCTTGCCAAAAGTGTTCTATGCTCCAGCGTCATCTGTTTTGAATTGGGACAATGGGAACATGTGAAAAAGCAGCCCTTCATGGTTGACTGCTGAACATGTGACCACGGAAACACACTTTTTGCCTTTATTAAATACACATCTGATCCCAATGGTTGTAGTTTATATAAATGCAGATCCACTGTTGAAACGGCCTGAAGTGAACTGTGCTGGTATGTACAGGAATCATGTGTTTTACTAGGGGTGGGCGATATGCCGATACAAGCTATGACGGTCTGCTAATCTGAGAAGTATTCATTTCTGCTCTGCTCTTCAGTGTTCATATTAATAAAAAAAAGCGCAATAAACAGTATTGGTATATTTTTACCATATCGCCCACCCCTGCGTTTTACCCTGAATGGCAGCTTTGTTGTCCTGTAGCCTCTCCAGCGTGGCGATGCCCAGCTTGTCGAAGGCCGCGTTGGTGGGAGCGAAGAGCGTGAACTGGCCCGCCTCACCCAGCTTCTCCATCAGCCCGCCGTTCTGAACGACATCCTATACATAAAAATATAGAGATCAGTAAACATCTCCAACATAACCACAACATACAAAATGTAGACACAAGCAAGGATGAGTGGAGAAAGACTTATTTGTGCTGTGCTGTGCTATATGGAATCCCTAAGCAGCCATGAGACAAACGGATAATAATCAAAAACCCAGATTCCCAGATTAGCATATCATCATAACTTCATATCACAATAAGTTTTTTCTATTGCCCATCCTTGAGTGTTATTTTGATACTAAATCCTATAATGGAGATTCTTGATCACCAATTATGCAGCTGTTTTTTTTTTTTATTAATAACTATTGATTTTTTAAATATATATATAAAGTCGTACCTCGTACACTAGTGCTTTATCAAATAATGGTTTTCTATACATTACAATATCCTATGATCCTTGAGTTTGTCGATGTCTTACATATAGACTGTACATATATGCAGTTGATATACTCACACTTAAGGTTGTGAGATCATCATCGATCTCAATGATATCCTGGATGGAGTTCCCCACCGCACTAATCACTCGGTCAATCACGTGCACCACTCCATTGGTGGCCACCTGGTTCCCATGGATGATCCTGGCACAATTCACCGTCACCACCTACAGTCCACAGCACTGTTACACAGACACTTAGGCCACAGTGTGTGATAGTTCAATCATACTCACTCCATTGGGATAATGGTTAATCCGCAGACCCAGGTCATTGTACATTGAAGTGATGGTGATTCCGTTCTTTAGGTCTTTGGTCAGGAAGCGTTTGTTGGCCATGTGGTAGTGCAAAGCATTGTAGAGTTCAATGTTGACATTGCTGACCAGATTACTCCTAACATCCTGTTAAAGTAAATAAAACAGGGCCAACTCTTCTAAATGTCAAGTAGTGTACAGCTGTATGCATATTTGATACCACAATACAATTTCAGTGGCCAAAATTGCATTACACACTAAAAGTTGTGTATTCTATTGAATTTAATTTAATGTCACATTATGTAATTATGTAATTATGTAAGTAATACAAACTTGTAAAATGTTGTCTATGAAGGTTCTATAAAGACCATACTAATGACTGAATGACTGAATGACTTTACTTACTTCATCCAAAAGCTCCCAGGCATCATTGCTCGGAGCAAAAAAGGTAAATGAGCCAGCTCCCTCAATTTCAGGCCTCAGTTTTGAAATGTCTGCGTAGTTTTGAGTTGAAGAGGCCTTAATCAGGCCCAACGTGCCATAAACGTGGTCAATGGGGGCCACTATAAAAGCAAAGAGCACATTTTATACCTGTCAGATCTGTCAGGAACAACTATAAAACTGTTGTAGGTTGAACACATGTGGACACTAGGCCAGGGAATCCTCCTCTAGTTTATTTGGTCTTCTGCTTCTGGCACTAAAATAGTGCACAGCTGCACTCCAGTGACACATGCACCCACCTGCAGGGCAACCACGCATGTTGTCCAGCTTCATGTACCCAGGGCAGCACTCATACAGGACTGTCCTGTGGGAATATAATGTGATTACTCATAATGTGTACATGAAGATGTATAAAAGCGTAACAACACCAAAGACGTTTTAATAAAAAAACACAAAGCCATTACATTTCATAGAAGATTCTTCACATATGAAGTGACAGAATTGCACCAGAAAAATCACACTATAGATTTGCAATCTTCAGACAATGGTGGCAGCCATGTTGGTTTATTGAGAACAACATTCATTATTGCCAACTAGAGGACACTTTAAATTGATTTAATTTGATCTACACTCATTTTATTATTATAATTTAAAGGTAGCAGCCTTTACTATTTAAACATGTCATTGCCACAAAACCTTGGTCTGGTGGGTTATCAGATACAGTATCCTGCACAGGAACTATACTGTGAACTGGAGAATGGTTGAATACTGAAATGTGGTTTGAGTGGTTTCTCAGATTCTCCACAATTCAGTAACTTTAGAAGCTAATTCATATGATGGCAGATTGAGCAGCTATGCTTGAGATTCACCAGCAGATGTTTTAGCCGATGGAACATTTTCAGCTTTTACGTGACAGGAAGAAATGTTTTATCTATTAACTTTACTTACGGCTGATGTTATGAAGATCTCCAATGTTTAACTCAAATTCAAATAATATGTTTGCATCTAAGAAGCAAGCTTTTAAAGACTGTTTGCAGACATTTAAAACCTTGTGGTGGATATACAGTATATTGGGTGGTCATATTCAGAACTGATTCACCATCTCATGCATTCAGCGTTTCCAAATCCACATGATCATTTATAACCCAAACATACCATGTGATCCAGCAGCATGATGAGCCAAACCCCAATGGAAATGCTGCTGTAGTAGTACCTTGTACTGCCAACACATTCACTTTGAAACAAAATTATTAGTTTGGATGTGGCAGAGCGAAAGGATGCCCTCTGTAATTTCCTGGCCTTGCAAAATGTTGTGTAATTAGGGTATTAGGTCATTTAGAAGTTATTGGGTTAATTAAGCAAGCAACACGAAAAGTACATTTGGATCTTAAAACTAGTCCTTAATAACAAAATAAAAGTGTTGACTACAGTACATAAAAAATGTCAGTGTTTGAGTTAGCATTTAGCATTAGAATTAGCATGTGCTTCAGTTTATATGTGACTGTTTGCAAATGTGTAAAAAGCTCATAGTGGGGCTATTCAACTTGATTTGCAGGAGGAACAATTGCAAATTATTTGTAGGCGGGCAGTTAACACATTATTCATTACTGTCTAAATGTTATTAGACATCACACATATGAAATAAACCAGTAGTAACACATATTCATCTTTATATTAAAACCATTGTAACTCAAAACATAATTTAGTTATGATAACATTCAAAGTATATTATGAAATATGTCACACAGTAAAGAACTGAGGTAATAACACAAATTCAGTATAAAGCTGCCATATGTGCAAAACTGCAAACTTATTGGCAGATTCATTCCTAAATCTGTCTTTACTTTCTTTCCATAGGGATAAAAATGAAAACCGCTCAGGGGTTGATACATTATTATAAGGTCCAAACTCTATGTACCAATACAAGCTGCAGCCTCAAACTTCCATTTAAAATCCCCATTTCCTATTTGTTCATACGCGCAGTGTTGCCAATTAAAGTGCGCTTCACCTCTCCCTTGCCCTCTGACCCCGCTCAGTTCTGCCTCCCTGGTGCCCACCTTACCGAGCGTTGCGGTATGGCTGCACAGTTGCATCCTGTCTGGGACTCCTGGTGCGACGAGTGCACTGGCGTTGGTGCCTCCAATGCTAATCTCATAGCTCGGTGTGTACGTGCCTAGTTTTGTTTTGTTTTATTTAGTTTATTTGTCTGGGACCATGTTCATCAGCATTAATCACAACAGAAATATGCCTAGTACCAGAATTCAGCTCTCAGAACTAATTTCCATCTGCAGTCCCTGGACACACAAAGACACACAAACATACATTCACTACAAAGCAAAGCTAAAAATACAGATATAACAGTATTAACATTACAAAATAGGACAGTAAAATGACAGTAAAACCATAATAGAAAGTGCGTCCATAGTAAATCCCTGGCCTGCCCCACCTCCCTCACCTGTAAAGTGCACTGTGACTTATTATTTTTCTGGTAAAGGGAATCATGACAATTAATGCTGACATATCTGTTTTTTTGTTTCTGTACAAAATCTTTTCAAGTTTTTGCATAGTTTCACTTCTGCTGGAAGTTTATTCCATTCAATTATTGTTTTAAATGAGAAAGTTGATTGTCCTAACGCTGACCAAGTTCCTGGCTCAAGATCTGGAGATGGGTCCCCGGGCACTGAAGGATGGGTCAAATGCAGAGGACAAATTTCCCTATAAGTATAGCTTAACCATAACTTTAACATACAAATATATAAGCACAAACCTGAAACAGAAATTAGGCATTGCAATTTCATAAGGCTAAATCAACATGTGGGATTTACTTGTGGATCTCTGAAGCTGCTAAAGTATAAATTTGGAATTGTTTTACTGCATAATAATTAATCTAGCATGAAATCTGCTTGACAGCTTTTAAGCAACAGTACAGTTAGCATGGTGAATGAATAAGAAAAAACTTTTATTTTACACAGCCCCTAACTACATTGTATCTACCGCATTAAGTACAATGTAATACACTGTGTAACAAACTGTAATAACATGTAACAATGTTCTTGCCAGCAGTACATCTGACTCATTGGCTTGTTGATCAAATTCTCATGCCCCTGGTAACCAAACACGCTTATGTAGGCAAAACCATGAACCAATTTGTTCCCACTTCTCCTTTAGCACATTTTTATTGTGCTATTCCTCATTCCACGCACTCTTTACATTTACACCTGATCTATAGTGTCTCATGTAATTGCATTGTTGTAAATTAGTGCAAGAAAAACAATAGTGATGCAGGAGAGGTCAGGAGGGCCTCTGCAGTCCGGTTATAGCGATAACGTGATGACATGTGTGATAATATGTGTCATTTAAAAAGCAGTCAAAGAGCATTCCCGCATAAAGACACCTGATGGAAACCACAGGGAAGGGGTCAGAGGTCACACATAGGGCAGGGGTCAGAGAATGAGACCAGATGTGGTGCTCTTGACACTCTGCAAAGACCGGACGAGAAACGCAAAGTCAATGTGCTCTTAACAAAGAGCCAGGGATGACGTTTTAAAGTGAGTCAACTTTAAATTTATTATCAAATAATCACGATCCGGAGTACTCTATAGGCTACATAGCAACCATTGGTATTATTGTCAATTACATTTACACTATCTATTCTACACTATCATTCAAATGTCAAGTATTATCAACATATATTGTATAATGTATATTGTATGCCTTTTCACACATGGGCTACACTGCCACATGGTCCTGGACTGAGCAGAGCGGGAATTAAAGTGGGCCAGTCTGTCGCTGTATCTTCACAGGTGCGTGCGTACTGAAGAGTCAGTGATGTGTAGCAGAGATGAGGGCGGAGAAACACATTAATGTCAAGAAACTATTAACTGTAGGGACCATTTTTTCATAATGGTTGGTAAAAACGTGCCAAAGACCCCAATCTTCAAAACAGTCTTTATTTGATGAAAAATGGTCTCATGTTTGCGGAGATATGGTCAGAAATATCTCATACATATAACAGTGTTTTTCACACAATATATTTGCTGTAGTTTCTCAAAAACAACATAAATCAGTATTCTGTACATCTGTAGTAGTTTCCATCAGTTCTTCTCAAACAGTCCAGTGCATGAGCCTGAAGCTGCTCTGCCTGTTGGGACTGTGAGTGCTAAAATAAATAAAAATACTAAAACAATAATAATAAAAATAACTAAACATCATTAATCAGATTTTTTTAAAATGATCAATTGACAGCACTAAAAAATGTATAAATATAAATAAAATTACATTTATTTTGTTTAAAATTTTGGGGGCGACCCGCCTCACATCATGTAATGTCAGAAATATTTCAATTAAGCTATAGTTAAACTAGCCGCACAAAAACTTCTACTTCTTAGAATTAAAAAAAAAAAATTATTTAACCTTTATTTAACCAGGAAAGTCCCATTGAGATTGCAAATCTCTTTTTCAAGGGAGTCCTGGATGCAAATATAATAAAGAAAATATGGTAAAACAATTCTTACTACTGCTAAATAACTGACTTCCCCCCGTTGGTCTGGGCTGGTCTGAGACATAATTTCCCGGGCAGAAAATTAGTCCCACTTTTTATTTATTTATTTTTATTTCACCCTCTTAGCTTTTAATATCCAATCAGGAATGTGGTTGTCAGTCAAAGTGCAGCACTATTGGCTCAGAGCCACTCACTGAAGAGAGTGAGGGGAACATGCTTTGAGACAGAAGACAGAGACGCTGCGGAGCGGTTATATGTAAATTAAAAAACAGTTTGTTCAGATAATGCTGTGTAAACATCCTCCACATCCCCCACATCCTCCACATCCCCCACATCTCCACGGGTGCGACACGCCTGGACCCGTGCGCTTAGAAGAATGAGTGATGCACACGGGAAGGCAGGCCGTGCCCAGAAGGGAGCGTCGCTTACTCGTAGAGATAGAAAAAGGCTGTTAAAGATAAATCCGATTTTCATTCAACTAAATCGACTTCAACTACACATTTGAATTGATTGATCAAATCGATTTATCTCACAGCCCTAAGTTGTACTCAAACTGAAATATATACAATGTTAATAGCAATACACTTTCATTTAAAAGACCATTTTAAAAATAAAACATGCATTTGAAGGTTCCCAGCTGATTAACAGTGATGTATCTAAAGTGAGTGCAGTGCACTTTTCTGAGACCTCCACACCCTCACCTCAGGGTTTGTCTGGAGTTTACTGTAAGAAGAACCCATGCTCATGTTTTGGGTGTGACAGACTAGTTCTAGGAGTTTCTATTGCTCTCATGCTCATTGAAATTACATTTACTACAATATACAATGTGTTTCTCAAACTGTGTTATGATATCATTGGTGGTTGGCTACACAGGCTCTCTGTGGTTACAGTGAAAGAATTACAATGTTTTTTGAGTCCTGGCATTGGTTCAGTCCTGCTTTTGTTCAGCTTTAGACTCTATTTTAGTTCTGGTTTATTCATTTTGTTTCACTACTTTGTCCATTGGTCTAAAAGTTGGCTTGGTTAAAAGAAACGGGTAATCCATTGTCCACTGGAGACAATATTTGACCAGTTATATATTTCCTGCAGAAAATATACCCAACTTCATTGTATCACATTTCAACAGAACTTTGAACAAACTGTACTTTTTGGTGCCTCCATCCAGTACATGACAAACCCAAGTGCTACAAAGGTTAGATTAGAGGGACAGAGCTGGAAAACTGTACAACTGTGGCACAGAGCAAACAGGCCCCAAAGTAAAGTCATGAAGTCATCGTCCCACAAACAACCTCTTTATGATAAGTTTTACTGAGTTTCAACAGCGTTTTTGAGGCATACATAGGAAATATAGGGCAATAGACCTGTGCTATCCATGTGTGGATGTTTGCACAATACAGTAAATTGACTAAAGGCAAGCAAGCACACATAGGAGGTAGGATTTCAACGCCTAGTAATATTGTCTTAATTTTGTATGTATTGCTGGAAAAGGAGACTATACTTCTCACATCTCAAAGACCTGAAGGATGAAACGATTACGCTCCCAAGTACTTCTATTACAGTGCAAAATTATACAGTTTAGACATACTGGTACTTTAACATACCATTAGCTTAAAGTTATAGGAGGGTTATTTCCCTGTTCCAGAGCGCACATGCTATCAATGACTGAGCATTCATTTGAAGACGCAATGTAATAGAAAATGCCATGGCATCATCTGCTTATAAATAAAAACCACACCCTTTCCAACGAAGATCTCTCGTTTTTTTGTTTTACCTTCTAACACAAACATACCCTTGCTGGCCAATTTATTAGGTATACCAGTTCATCTACTCACTAAGCCTATTGGACACATAGGGGCAACTCATGCATTTACTGTACAGACATATCCAAGACAACCTTTGGGTTTACAGAGAATGGTTTCAGGAAGTGAAAATATCTAGTGAGAAGCAATACTAAAGGTAAAAGGGCCCTGCTGATGCCAGAGGTCAGAAGAGGTTATTACTTTAATAGGTCCATGGTGTTCCTAGTGACCAATGATTGTACGTGTCAAGCGTTTGTCTAAAAGGCTGTTGGTTCTCTCGTGTCTCATTGCATCTTGTAGCTATCTGAGAGGTAAAATAATCTTTACAGTGTCCAAATACAGATTCTGTTAGCAAATATTGACTTGCAGATCTACAGTTTAAACTCATATAAGAGTCATATGTAATTGCTGTCAAAACAATGGCTCACACTTGTGCAGCAGGTTCTCTCCTTTATTCTATTAAACATCCTTCCTCAAAACAAAAACAGTCGCCTGTTGGTGTAGATGAACCTCTAAAGACGACTTCGAACAATAGCCACAGCAACAAAAACTGAGTCACGGTCATTATTATACAACAACTCGTAGAGCCGATTAACCAGAACAGTTCAAAGCTCACTGTGGCCAGTTATTATAGACTTATTTTTACTTTGGTTTATTCAGGGAGGAGTGACTCAGGAGTTGGAGCCAAGGAGCCCATGGTGTATGCAAAACAACAGATTTTGACTCGCTTCGGGGGCAAAGGGATTTTTATTAAAAGTTATATCCTTTTGGTAAAAAAAAGTCCTCCAAGTATATCCTGTCTCTTAATGCCTGTTTATGCACTGCTTGGGTTTTGAAACACAAACCCATCAAAAGCCTAACAAGACTAGTTCCTCCACAGCTCTCAGAGGTTACAAAAATGTGCCAAAGGGGAAACTGCTACCTCTCACTCTAGTTACTCACTTGGATGCTCTCCTCAGTTCGTCACCTCGATTTGGCCAATACTGGGAGTGAGGCTGGGCCCTGTTTCGTAAAACTTATATCATCATTTTATTTTTCCTGTAGGAGCTTGTCAACCACAAACAACTGGGTCCACCTGTACATGGTTACCTAGGTTAAACGGATTTACTTAGGCCTACTGTTTATTTTCCACAGTCAGAGGTGTATTTTACATAAACTAACCCAATACATGATGTTGAAAGTAAAATGTGAATAAATATATTTCTTACATGTGTCCAGCGTTGAAGCTGTCCAGTTCTCCAGTCTCTGAGAAGAACACATCCTCAGCTTTTGGCTTGGATTTCTTCCTCTTGAGTTTTAATGAAAACACTCCTTTGGCCTTTTTCTCTTTGGGGGAAGTGATGGACACATGAGCGGGCAAGGTGCCGTAGTCCACCGGACTGACAGGTGCCGGGCTGGTCGGTATTGCGCTCCCTATGGGGCTACTCACTGCCACATCCTTGGACACAGTCCGCTTCACCTCCTTGTTCTCTTTGTCCGGAGACTTGATTTTAAATACATTCTTGAGTTTTAAAGTGCCGGTCTTACTCATGGTGCCGAGAGAAGATCCTCTTCAGGAGAGAGCGAACAGAAAACAAAAGCACGAGGTGAACAGTCTTACTTGTGCAGAAGTGATTCACAGCTGAACCTGCAGAGCGGGTTCCCGCAGCAGTTTGGACTTGCCCAATGCCCACTTCGTGTGCGCGCCACAGCACCCAGGTGTATCAACAAGTCAATGCTTTACGCACAGACGAACGTCCGCCTGGCTGCTTCACAATAACACAAAAAAGAGACTGAACCTACGATCTAAATTCCACCATTCAAACTGGTCTCTGCTGATATCAGAATTCCCTAAGAACTAAAACATCCAGTTGGATTAGTTAATGCAAGCTTTGCACTTACCCCTATATGAAAACATACATACAAAAACACATACATAAGAAACACCATATAGGCCAAATGCCAATATCAATAAAATGGTTTTACTTTTTTTACTTGATGCAGAGTAGACGGATTATGCATGTTTTTTATTTTGAAGGAAAGCACCGCCTTCTCCGATTATAAACCGAGGAATATGATGTTGCTACTTTGATATTATAACATTTAGACATTTGAGCGAGATTCCCTTTTCTGTATATATTTACAAAGCTGCACACTTCAGCCTTTTGTCAGGGTGGCCTGGGTACATTTAGGGCATCTTAACTAATGAAATAAGAGACCAAAAACAAGCACCTATTTAACAGACAGAGCTCTACTTCTACATGTCTACGTCACACCGACAATATTAAATCATTTAAAACAGCTCTACCTTCTGGACATTTTTAAAAGGACAGCCACTTAGCCTTGTTTTACACAGATACAATAAAAGACAAATTATGAATAACGTGAGGGAACTAAATTAAAATTAATTCAATTAAATTATGCTCTCAATAATAGCATGATAGGAAACATCATAATTTTTTTGTTCAACTCCAAATACCCTCAGTCTTCGCAGTGGTATTTGGAGTTGAACAAAAAATAATGATTGTTTTCTATCATGCCATTATTGAGAGCAGAATGAGATATGGAATGTGTGCATGGTTTGGTAATCTGACCAAATCTGAACTCAAAGTGATGGGAGTGAGAGAGTATCCATCCTTGCAACGGTTGTTTGAGGAGACTGTTGTGAAACTTCTGACCCCTCTCACGTCCTACACTCCCAATATGAGCTGCTACCATCTGGGCGACGCTATAGAGTACCTGTTAAAAATAGAAAAAGATACATGAACAGGTATAAATACTCATTCCTGCGCATCTCAGTGACTCTCCTGAACTCAGGCCATAGCGCAGGACTGGGATGTGATGGCATGTGTGTTATTGACGTGAATGTTGAGGTGTGTGTTGTTTCATTTTTGCTTAATGGGTACTGTTTATGTGGTAACAAAACAAAATTCCTTCAGGACAAATAAAGTCATCTTGAATCTTGAATCTTGAATCTTGAATCTTGAAATGCTGAATATCAAGTCTGAAATAACTCCTGAAAATGTATTTCGATCTACAGGGCACCTACATCCACCATATTTCATTGCAGCTGACCCGGCTCAAATGTTACAGTAACTGATTTCAATCTAAGTCCAATTTGAATATGGAGATGAGAGCACAGAGGCTGTTCAGTATCACATGAGGAGGATCTTTGTAAACAGGTGGGCAGCTCAAAAACACACCAAAACCAGGAAGATACAGGCGCACCGCTTCAGTTGCTCAGTAGCTCAGAGTAAAACAATCGTGGTTTATCTTCTTCTTGAGGTTTTTTTTAGGCATTTACATCAAAGCATTTTCTTTTTTTACTAAGAAACTTGAATGTCGGAGAAGCTTCCTGTGAAAAAGCATATTTAACTGTAATTTGCTGACAGAGTGAAGGTACGTAATTTTTGTTGATAAATTATTGGTTACTTTACAGCACAATAATATCATAGTAACAATATGGTAATAAACAGATAATAAATAGTAATTATAGTTAGTCATTTCGATGTAATTACCTTTACCACAAGATGAAAATAGTGAAGTGCAACCAATTAAAACAAAATCTGATTGTGAAATGTGTATAGCCAAAGTCATATGGTGAACAATTTTGTATTAATAATTTTGAGTTAGATTTCTACTTTGTTAAATATTTTAACTTTTATATTTCTACAGTTTTGTTAAACATGATACCTGGCTGTTAAAGTTCCTATTCAAAAGACTACTGTTCATTTGTCTGTATCTCTTGTGTCTTCCCTATCGGATAATACATGCTTAAATATGAGTCCTTCCTCATTGTAGAAATAGTATAGAGAGACACCTAAATTTCACCTTCTATGTGAAAATGTGAGAAGTGAAAGCTGTGAGTTCTAACTCTACTGTATTCCACTCATTGGTCACTTCATTAAGTAGTGACTTTGAATTTGATTGACCTTCAATGGGGTGTGTTTGGGTTGTATTGAGATTTCTTTGCACATGCGTTTAAAGGAAATAGCCCTTAAAAATATGTCCAGTGAGCAGCAGTTCTGTGGTAAAAAAAAAAACTGTCAGACTCATGACAAGTATGCAACTATACTGGCTTGAAATGACAGTCACTGAAAGATCTCTTGAGGTAATTGACTATGACAAAAAAAAAAATCACACAGGGGCCACTTTTTATAGGTACAGAATCTACCTGATATACAACAGAGGCTAGTCCCCTAATAAAGTCTATGCAAGCCATATTTTTTGTTTTCCAGCAATTGTAGACTTTCACTGTCCTTGTTACCTCTTTGCGATCTTCCTACGCCTTTCTCTGAAGATCCTGTCTGATAAGGATAATATCAGCTCCTAAGATCAGACAAAAGTCACAGCTCAGCCACCTGCAGCCCGTCATTGCGTGTGTTCACTTATTGTCAATTTTCTCGAAATTGGGTCATGCACAAGCCGAGGAAAAGCCAAAGTAGAGCAGTGTATTTTAGCTGCACTTAGACACGACACTTTCGGTTTCAAAGCGGGGTGAAATCTTTGCTGATATAGGACAAATGGCACCAGGTGATTTACCCTCACGGGCTAATTAATTAGGGACATCCTGTACCTAATTAAAAGGCCTCTAGTGTTCAATGCTGTATGATTCAGAGATGGTCCTCTGCAGACCTTGGATGTATAGTCTTATATCATCTCCAACCAGTCTCCGCACCAACAAGGCATTCTCCAAATACACCTGCTGCTAATTATTTCCTTTCCCCCCTGAGCATTTACTGTAAACCATAGACCTGATCCTAGTAGATTTTTTTTGGAATACTCAAAAATAGACATTGAGTTGCTAATATGTGACTACATAGCCGCGGGAACGTAGTTTGACTAGGGGGTGCTGAAAAAGTTTGAGCATTTACCACAAACATATTGTGTCCCCTATTACTGCTCTTCGGTTCGCTCAGCGGCTTTAGAGGCGGGTC
>JAVQKC010050058.1:0-17292 GCA_036025475.1 Philypnodon macrostomus | reverse complement strand
AGAGAGGTACTTTGGTGCTAAGCCATGGAGAGACTTATACACAAGCAGAGCTGTTTTAAAGTCTATTCTCTGAGCGACAGGAAGCCAGTGCAGAGACCTGAGGACAGGACTAATATGGTTTAAATTATTTTACCTGATTTAAAACTGCAGGTTTTCTGTGTTTCAAAAAGGAGAGTCAAACACACATATTGAATGTGAATTTGCATATGGATTTACCTCATGTCATTTTAAAAAACACGGATAGCCCCAAAATGAACGGATTAAGGTTAGTAGCAGAAAGTTAACATTTCTAATCCAGTTTTTTATTATTAGTTTATTACTAGGGGTCACCTATAAGCTAAATGCTCAAACCCCCTACTCAAACAAAGAGCTATGACAGATAACTCCTCACTTACACATTCATTCACTTAGGGGCAATTTAGACTCACCAGTTTCTTAATTTATAGCTATAGCTGGACGTTGGAAGGTAGTCGTAGTACCAGGAGAGAACTGCAGAAATACAGGAAGGACATTGATTGTCTATTGATTTTGTTATTGCTTGCATCTCTTTATGTAAAGCCTTCTGATGCCATTTTGTTATTATATAGGGCTATAAAAATACAATTTAATTGGACTGAAACTGGTAGTTGGCTAGCTGGTGTATCATAACTCAGCCATTGCGCACCCTCTTGATATCGACATTACTTTCCATCACTAAAACCACTAAAAACGTTCTATACCGCACTTACGCCTTTATAGATTTAATTTTGAGACTCTCTTTGTGAGCCCTACCCTCCTCATCCTAGTTTTTCAAAAGACACAGACTTCCTGAAAATGTGCCCTCTGTTTAAATTGTTTCTGAACCAACTCTCGAGACGTAATTCTTATTGATGACCTCTCCATCAGCCACCTGCGGGTACATGACGGTCATTATGTTACTGGGACAAATTGGCACTTTAACTAGAATGCAATGAGGGTTTAATTAGGGCTTTGCTATTCTCCTGACCGCCGTCCTGCTGCGCCACACCTGCAGCTCTCAAAAGGACCTCGTAGTGGCTAATCATCCTGAATCACGCAGCGAAAAATGCATTCTTTTGACAAGTCTTTTCATGCCTGGCTTCTGCGACCATCAAACACAACATCGAGGCAGACAGAAGAGAAAGACATAACAATAGCAAAGATATACATAGGACTGACAGGTGCAAAGCCAGAGAAATAGAGTTTGGAGAGTTCTTTCTTTCCACAACAGAGGAATAAATGAGGAGAGAATGTGCTGATGCGAGACAAAGACAGGACGAGTCTTGGCACAAACATTGGTCACTTTTGAATTAAACCTGGACATATCGTGCACAGTCACGTGTTCGGCCAAAGCGTTTTGAACCAGAAATTTCTGACTTCACAGAGGAACACACTGAACGATATCGGCCTATACAGACGGCCGATGTTAATCTGTTGTGCAGAAAGAGTCAATTCTAACATTTAGGTTTCAAAACAGCCAGTGAAAAAAAGCCAATAAGAAAAATCCTGTATTCTTTTGAGCTAATCTCATACCAATTAGTCTTCATACACATCAACATAATACAAGAAGAAAGCAAGTCTTAAGAGGAAAGAATGTAAACTGAAATGGACAGGTTTTATGTAAGGGTCCTCAGATCTGTAACGAGACAGAAGACACAATAAAGTAAAAACTATTTCTATTACTATTTATACACTTTATACAAAGAAGTAATATATTAAATGCTAATGATGCCTGATGTGTAAAACTTAACATTTTTTTATTATATCTACATACATATATGTAATTGCATTTGAAGTCGTTTTAGGGTTTTTTGACTAGTCTGGGTCTTTAAGTTCTCTTATGACTTCTGGGGTGTCCCATTTTGCAAGGCTTAACTTGTGGATATTATAAACTGTTTTATTCAGTATCTTATATATGTATATGCCTTAAATTAATAAATGAAATGGAAAAGATTACTAAAGCAGCTTCCTTTCCTTTATATAAAAACACTGGAAAAAGAGCTTACCAAGTATATATTTTTTTTAACAAAATATGAGTAATATTGTTTAGAGAAAGCCCACATGCCTTTCATAGACTACTTCCAATTCCAACATTATACAGTACTAAGCTTGTGTTGAACTTTTGTATGACATTTGTTCAAGTCACGTTTCAAGGTCTGCAATATGAGAAGCTGACCTACTTGCATTTCTATGACAAGCTTCATTTGCAACACTCCGACCTGATTTGTCCTTCACCCATCTCTCCTGAATGTCTGTCTGTGATTGTGGTGGTGTGTGGATAGGCCATTGTTTTTATTGTGGAGTATTTTTGAGTACTTGAGTGAAGCTCTGTAGGAGTATTAGAAATGAATTGTTTTCAGCACATCTGTTGGAAAATAACTAGCTTTGTTATTAAAACTTTCAAAATGCTTCTTGGAAATGATTTGGAATCTGTCACAAGAAAAAGTCGGGCTTCATTTTGAAAAAAAAAAACACTTTCCAATCAGCAATCAACTCTGTGCTCTTCTGCAGGACGTAGAGGCATAAATTATGTTGATTCTGTACTAACCCACCCCAGACCATGATCAATGGGAGTTGGCTAGTGACAGGTTACATTTACTAAGAGTATTTTTAATGCACAATACTTTTTACTTTTACTTAATATACTAGTCACAAAAAGTTAGGGACATTTTTCACAGAATGTTTAAATTCAATATGACCAATACATTACTATCACCTGGTTCTACCTAAAGTACCTACTTTCATGATATGCTGTTGAAAGTAAGTAGTAGTATCTCTAAGAATGACCCCATGAGAAATAGTAGAAGCTCCAAGTTCGGTATTTATTGATGTTTATACATTACAGACATCTGGACAGAGCAGATGATAGCAGAACCGAGCAGATGACATAGGAAGGGTCAGGAAGGGCAGAAGCAGGACTGAAGCTGGTTACAAGCTGGAGCAAGCTCTCATTTCTCAAGCTCCAGCTCCTCTCAATGCTTCTCACACAAGCTCTCTCTGCTTGTTGTAACATATAGGATCCCAAAATAGGTAGTCAACCAACAGATGACTTTCCATATACAGAAAGTCTAGGCTTTAGCTGTCATATCACTGAGGCATGAACATTTAGCATTTTCCTAAAAAATAATCCAGTCGTCAAACGCAAAGTTAACTAAAGTTTGTGTATGACAAAATACACGCCACTGCAGCTCATAAACGACTTGTGATTGGTTCATCCACAAAAACTAGACCTACGCTGTCGTCCCCGACAGCAAGGTGTATATCAGTTAAACGACCCCATATGTCTGCTACAACTGTCACCGATATTGTTAATGAGCCCTCAAACCATGACATATAGGGAAAGGGTCTGTTAGACTTTTTTGATTTGTCTGGATGTTTGTGAAGGATGCTTTTTGCCAAATTTTGTCAATTTCCCTAAAACTACATTCTATAGGGGGTGCTGTAGAGGTAACTGCCATCATATTGGTCAGATGTGTTCAGGGCCGGGGGGTAATTAGGTGTTTCAGGTTTGAGCCTAATCATGCAAAGTATGTGCAAGTTAGAGGCTATCAAATATACCTGACCTTCCATATTCAATTAAAAATGGCCGACTTCCTGTTTGTTGTAGGGTGGGGTCATAACAATATTTTATGTTGGGTACACTGTGGAGAATCACTGTACCAAGTTTTATTGCGCTCTGCCAAAGTATGTGTGTCTAGGGTCTCATAGGGTTTATAAACATGGGGGCGCTATTGAGGCATTCTTTATTTGACCGCTGTAATTTTCATATGTACATTAAATACACATTTGCCCGGATCACTGTGCCAAAATTCATGCAATTTTGTTTATGTTCAGCAGGATTATTGGCTCTATTAAAGTGCCTCAGGGCATTAATTACTTAATTAATTAATTATCATTAATCGTAGTACCAAACTCAATCCAGTTCAGCGTCTTAGAGTTATTGCATTCTTGGTTTAGGGCAGAAATTAATTAATTACTTAATTAAAATTAATCGTAGAAGTACTAAAATAAATCCAGTTCAGAGTATTTATGATCTGTACCTTTGTGCAAAAGTTGAAACTGATCTGGCAATTCATTTTTGAGTTATCGCGTTCACACTCATGATCTGCGGATGCAGACGGGATTCCATAATAATTATTATTCCAATTTTGGTATTAGCAAGAGACCAGACCCTCCGCTTTTGAAAAAAAAAATAGGCAGGGCTTGATTACCAGGCTATTACTTAAGTTGTGCTCTCACCAATTAAAATGTATATACCATATAGCATTTTGAAGTAAAAACATGTTTACCTAAATACAACTTATGGCTACTCTACACACCTCTGATCAAATCTATATCAAAATAATCACTGCTTCAAGGTTACAGAGACACAAGATGACCATTCATTTCATATATAATATACCGTTCATTTCCCACTGCATTCTTTATGTTTTATTCCACAGACTAAATTGGCTGCATTGGCTTACAGCAATAACTTATGTCTGCGGTGGGGGGCCGGCTCATACCTGACTATATCACAATCCAATGAACAGCAATATCACGGCTATATTCCATTATGATGCGTGTTATTAGTCCGCTGTGCATTCTGGCAAATCCAATATTTCAGTAATAATACGGGCTGCCTCTAAATCTGCCATACGATATAGAAATGACTAAAGGCTCTTTTATTGCAAGGTGTCATTTCGACTATTTAGCGAGTAAAAAGAAAATGAGTTTCCAGCCTGAAGGAGTTGTACTGGCACTACTTAGGTTCAATGAGAAAATATTGTAGTCCGGGTTTGCTTTGAGATATGAAATGTAATAAAAGGTTATAAAGTGCTTCTGCCGTGTTCCCAGGTGATTAAGTGTGACTGTATCAGCTGCTAGACAGAGATATGAAGGAGCGGAGCGTGTTTGGTTAAGGCAAACATTGTGTTAGCAGATTGTCAGGAGGGAAAAGTTTGCAAAATGTAGGGAAACATTGGGGAGACATGGGTATTAAAGACTTTTTTTGAGCAAAGTCAATTTTTTTATGAGAGAATAAACATTAAAAAGAGATTTAAACAACGCTAAGGTGTAAAAAGTGATCTATTTATACCGTGGTAATATTACGGACCAAGCAGTAAGGCAACAGGACAAAGATCTCAGATCAAAAATAATGGCTTTATCGGCTAAATAAAGGCATAAACAGGCCTTTAAAAGAGGTCAAAATAAGTTAACGTTACAAAACCCATGTCACCCATGGGGGGGGGGGGGTAATTATTGATTTTTTAATTAGTAATTATTGAGAGCCTGTGATTAGGGTCGGTAATTACTTACTAAATTCTATCTGTTTATTACCACATTATTACCACACTATTACCGTATTATTTCTGTGCTGTAATGTGTCTGCCACCATGCCCCTCTTTTATAGATTTGTTTTGCTTGTTTTTCTGAGTGTTCTGATAGACCAAGTAATGTTACAAAAGCAGTCACAACATCGCAGCATCCATGTAAGATGGAGACATGGAGAAGACAGTCTGATGTGGTCTCTAAGCAGGCATGTAGTGGACAGAGCTTAGACACTAAATTAGTCATGTTTGTGTGTTTGTAATCAGCAGACACCAACGTGCATCTCCTCCCACAGACCAGACCAGTGTGTGGTCTGTGAGCACAGTGTGAGCCGTGACATCTTTGGAAAACATGCCACAAGCCAACAGTGATAGAGAAACTGTCAGTGGGATTACTGGTGAGACATTCAGCCAGTCGAGTAAACTGTGAAGTAAGTATGTCATATTTATTCTGTGAGCTTCAGGTTCTTATTGCAACTCTGGGCCTTTGGCGGGGTACACATTGAGCAAGAGCCAAAAGACACAGCAGAGAGAACATGCAGGCTGTATTCGGATTAATTTGTGCATTTCTTTGAACCGGCTTGTAGATGTTCCCTATTCCCTGTAATATGAGTTGTAAAAAATATCCATCCATTTTCTTTTGCTTGTCCGAAACCAGGTCGCGGAGGCAGCAGTCTAAGCAGGGAACTCCCGCCTTCAACCACCACCCGATCCACATTGCACCAGCCCTTTATGGTACCTCCCGTGGGTGGTGGGTCCACGGGAGGGCCTGACAGCGTGTGCACGGGCAGGGACTCAAACCACTGACCCTCCGGTCGAAGGGCGAGCATCTACCCACTGCACCACCGCCGCGGCCTTGCAAAAACTAAAGGAATTCAAATTGAAATTTTAGTTCCTCCATTAAAAAGGTATTTCCTCTAAGCAAAACACATTCTAGCTCAGAAGATGTCTTTATAGGTGGACCAGTCGAGACATACGTTACACTGTTTATCTAAATGGCAGGGACAGACAACACATTTTGCCCAAAAGCCACCGCAGTAAACCTGAACGGGCAGACATAATGCTTGTTTGTTGTATCGAGGGCCTGGGCTGCTAACAGTATAACAACGTCTTGCAGATAGTAAAAATAAACTGCGGGCCGTTTCATTTTTACAGTGTGTACAGTGTGCAGTGATCCATTACATTTCCCAATAGTGGCTAGTTTAATGCAACACCGGAGGGACAAACAAGGCGGATACAATATGGCATTTATTTCTGCATCGCCAGTTATTATTATGATTTCATAATGCTCATACGGCAGCTTTCATTTGGGATCATTAACAGGGTATCTTGCTGGTCCCTTTGAGTTGGCCCCCACGCCATAATAGGTAGCCTTTGTAGAAGAGACAGTTCTAATTGGGTACATGAAAGAACTGGGCACATTACGCCAGTTATAGTGAGGGCACCCGCTGAGTCTGCCCGCACAGTTGACTATATGCATATCACAGATTCAGGTAGACATCACTGTCCCGGTTAGAGTGATCATTTGCTCTCTGCATTCGATACTAGGGAGGTTTGTAATTCTGATTTTCAGCATGGAGGTTGCAGGTTAGATCCTTGGACAACACACAATCTAGAGTAGAGTCTGCATGTCCTCCCCATGTTATTGCGGGTTCTCTCCGGGTACTCCTGCTTGGATTCCCACTGTCCAAAAGCGTACATCTTTTAGGGAAGTAATATAATTCTAAATGGCCCCTAGTAAATGAATGTTAGAGTGGATGGCTGTCTGTTTGTATACAGTACAGAGGGTACCCCACCTGAGGCCCATAGTTGATCCAATCAAGGAAATAGGTGAATATGTAAAAAGGACCATTAGCTCAAGGACAAATCTTCTGGTCTTGAGCCAGGATCCTTGTCAGAACCTTGCTTGAGAATATGCCTATTGTCCATGTGACAAGACAGATTGTGAGCATGTAAAACCAACACACATGTCATATTACCACTTTCTTTTTCATTTTGGATCCAGCAATTTGAAAACATGCACAGTTTTTTTGTTAAAGTTAATTGAAAAGATGCCAAAAGTCAAAATGCTAATGTAGTTAGTTATATATTTATGTGTTTATGAGTTTTACTTATTAATAGTTTTGCAGAGTTATGGATTTTAGTGCTCATACAGAGATTAGTCAGTGAGATTGATTATGTAAATGCTTTTAAAGTTTTAAAATAACTTCCCAGACACTAATGTTTTGGCTTTTCACAGAAGATGATTATACTGGTGAATTACACAGTTTTATGACTTATGTAATCAAAACAAACATTAAGGAAAAATTAAAGTTAGGAAGACAAGTAAATATTTGCACAAGGACAAATTATGATTGACAGTCCATTTTTGGGGCATTTGGGGCGGCAGTGGTTAGGCGCTAAAGCATGTTGTCCACATGTTGTAAGGTTAACCAATCCCTCTAACCAGTTCCTTCTACCGTTGAGTCCTTGGGCAAGACATCTAAGCCACTTTGCCGCTATGAATCTGTGTTTAGTTGATTGGTGGTTGAAGAGACTATAGACGTGGTATGGCTGCCATGATTTTGTCATCTGTGTCACAGCAGATGTGGCTCAAGAGGTAGCTGATTTGAGAATAAAATTGTGTAAAAGGAATCTAATCATTTGTTTGTACTAAGGGGGGATGATAAGAACATTCTAGGCCAATACCCATATTTCGATGACCAAATTGGCAGATTGCATTATTGATATTTAGATTCTTTTATAACATGTTTGAAATGATCATAGAAATAACTGTGTGAATTTGTTTGATTAGTCCATAAACAGGATATTTATATATAAATATATATATAAATTATTTTTTGTATAGTCAATCTTGTCATCGGCTGATACCGATGTGCGTCCCTAGTACGAAGCACAGCAATAACTCTATAAACATCCATTAACCAGGACACAGGGAGCCATTTTAAGTAAACACTGACTAAAACACAAGGAACCATGAAACAGTGCATCCTATCTGCAGACCAGACATTGCCAAAACCCCTGTGGGCAGCTGGATGTGTGACCGCTAACAACATCTGTGTGCCCCTCTGTGCCCGCTCTGCTTTCCAACCAGTCCGACCCGTGGGCACCTGAATACGTGTCAGGGCCTGCTCCGTTACGCCCCCGCCTCCCTCGCCCCCCCTTGCTTAGCTGCGGCCCACACGGGTGAGCGGGCATCGACCAGCGGACCAGAACAGAGGAGTGTGTGTGGGTGATACTGCATCAAGAAGAGGTCAGAGATGGCAGCAGTCTCAGGGTAAAAAAAAAAACTGTGAAATGCCGACAGTTGGGTCGGCTAAAATCCTTTCCATTCACTGACTCTGTGGTTTACAGTGACAGGAATGGGTCTTTAGCACAGAAGGAAACAAAGAATGTGTGGCAACAATGCCCCTGCCCAATGCCCCTGAACAACAATTCCTATTTTTTAGGTATTTTAATGCTTAGTACATAGAAGTTCTTTCTATGCTTGGTAAATATGAAAAAAAATATGTATATAATTTTTGCTCACTACAAACAAACAAATAAAATTATTTCTTCCAATCTCAAATCTCATATAAGCTTTTACTTTTTAGTTTTAATGAGTTTTTACAATAAAACCTTTGATTTATATGGGTTAAAGTAATACTTAATACCCTTCTCAAGACTAACTTTTGCTATTTATACAGGCTTGGGACTGGAACATAGGTGTCTGCAGTGTTTGGCCCCATACTGCGAAATTGATCATAGATCAAAATATAATTGTTGCTTGATATTTCAGGTGTGCAAAACCCAAGTGTAATCAATTATCGTAATGACTTTTCATTCATAAGACTGACTTGTTATAGCAATCCATAACTATTGATTTCTCTCCCATAGCGACACAAACATTACCTAACACATTTCTTTAAATAAACCACTTAATTTGTATCTTCAGGCGACGTTATGCTAAAGCTAACATCATCCATATAAATCATACAAAGAGGTCCACACTGGACGGCTCATATCGCCCGTCCTCGTCCATAAATATCTCAAAATCAATAAACGTAATATTCTCCAGATGATTTTGAACACGCCCTAAATTCTAAAGCGCTGGTGGATATAGACAGATAACCTGATCATGGAGAGAATCTATACAGAGCTTAGCGGCTAAACAAATCTTCGATGAAAAAAACCTGCAAAGGCTGTCACATTTAATTTGGATCATGGAGAAGGTGGAAAATTGTGGAGAGGAAATCCCATTCACAGAAGAAACAGGTATGTGAACTCACAGTGCACCGGGAGAGCAGAAAATCCAATCAAACAGCAGTACAAAAAAGATGCTTTTATCGAGTGAACCAGGAGCAAAACAGGACTAAATAACAAATAGTCCCAGGATTGTATGAACAGATAGAAAGACAAAAAGTGCTGGCAGAATCTAAACTAAATTCAGGACTAAACTGGAAATAAAACAGTGGCCATTTAAACCCAAGTGCCGGGCTCAATATGTATTTAGAAATTTGAAAACAATATTTTGTCTTCTGTGATTAACTATTTCTTACAAAAAACTGAACAAACTAAAGAATATATAAATTATATATATATATATATATATATATATATATATATATATATGTAAACTGCAGTCTATATAAATACCTGTAGAAAAATCTGTATTCACAAACAATGTACAAAATTTAGATGGTTTTTATTGATTTTTTTGGAGACTATTGACAATTGCAAGTACTTTATTTAAAGGTGTACTCTGTTAGTTTCTTAAAATGCTAATTAAAAATGACTCTGTTCTATGATGTAAAGTAGGTCTGTCATAATGATTATTTTACTGTATTCCTTTCCCAGGCCTCTATGGCAAAATCAAATCAGAGTTTGGGGGTTACCACTTTCACCAATAGTAGTGGAGTTTTACTTTAGTCCCTCCCCTGGCCAGACTACAGACAACCTAGGTAGTCAATTATTTTGAAGTTTATCCTATTTTAGTAAACTACTACTAATAACAACCACTATATGAATATCACACTGCATATCAAAGACTGCAATAGCTAGCAAGAAGATACCATGGACCACAAAGTGACAATGCACAAGGTACTAACGTGAACTAATTTTGAAATTGGTTGAAATGGCAGAAACACAAATCCAATCAACTCACTACCTAACATCGGCTTACAATTGTGACAACGAGACGCTCCAGGTAAAGAGATGAAAGACGAAAACAAACAGCAGATGTGGAGAGTGGTGGAGTTCTGAAGCGTGAAACATTTGAAATGGTGGAGTCCTGCTGGGAGCACAGCGGGGGAGTCCAGATGAAACAATTAATTGTCTCGTCGCTGCAAAAGGTGCCAAAGCATTTCAAAGTTAAATATAGAAGTGTCAAGATGATCTGGTTATGTAACAATGGATTTATGAGCTTCCAATTAAAAGCAAAGGAGCTTAGATGATGATTTAATATCTCATCTGCTTTCATTAAACTCCCATCCTCTGCACTCTCTCTCTCACACCAACTCATTTTATGTCCTCTTTTACTACATCCATAAATCTACACTTTGGTCTTCCTCTAGGCGTCCTGTCCCATATAGTCACTAACCCTCCTCTGTACATGTCCAAAATATTCACTATTTGTCCCATATAGTCACTATCCCTCCTCTGTAAATGTCCCATATATTATACCTCCTCTCCCTCCCTCTCTCTTGTGGCTTTCATGTCAGGTAAGTCTGGCTGAGGTAAGGCACTAGACCACCGGGCCAAACCAGCAGTCTGCTACAAGACCAGAAGCACCTGCAGACCTCCAATTTGCACATTTCTGAACCTTCAGGACCATCGTGGCTGGAATCATTCGTAAGAGCCCACCATCTCACACAGAAGTTGGCAAAACACACACAGGTTTAGTCACTTAAAGTCTATTCAGCTCTTAATTCAACACATGCTCTCAACAACATTTAGGAAAACCTTTTCTGACTAATGTAATTCTTCTTTAGACTAAATGTGTGGCCATCGTCTTAATCCCAAAAGTGAACTTTCTAAACAATTTCCACTGCGTTAAATGTTGGTAATTCAGTCAATTCATAATTCCTTCTGTTATTTATTATTGGATTATCTGCATATTTTTTTTCAATAAAATTCCATAAACCACATTTCTGTTAATCAGTATTTTTGCTTTACTTCTAGAATAGTCACTGTGATGTTCAAATAACTCAGAACAATTAACAAAATATAGACTCACTGTTTTACTACAGTTTATATATGTTGTATGGTGCTCCATCTATTACGATCTTAAATATTAAGCTAACATATATCATCGAGCATTTTCCCTACACACATATTCACCCACACACACACACACACACACACACACACATACATACACACATACACACTGGCATGCTGAGCTGGAGACGGCTATTTATTTATAACCACCGAGCCCTGTGGCCTAAATATTTAACACAGAGCCCATTTCAAAAGGAAGACCTCAAAAGCAAAGACTCTTCTACCCACGGCTAACTCTCACACTTCTCATTAAAAATCACAATAACCTGGAAAATAATACAAATTCAAAGGGCCGCAAGAAGGAAGTTGCACTTCAACATTACTGCCAAATCAGTTTCCAATTCTGAGAATCAAATAATAAGGTGTTTTCTGATCCGAGACCAGTTCAAGTGTAACACCGGTGGATTGATTAGGATAGCACATTTTCTGGGTCAGAACTGCTTTAGTCTTGGGTTAGCTTGGTTTGTCCTGATTTAGTCTCATTTCAGTTCAATTTACACTTTAATTTCAATATATTCACCATTCCTCCTCTGTACACGTCTCATATATTCACTATCCCTCCTCACACCAACTAAGTTCATCTAATCTTTGGTCTTCCTCTAGGCCTCCTGGCACCTCTATCCTCAGCAACATGGCTGGTAGCCCAACGTCTTTTACTTTTTTACATAAACCTCTGCACAGATATTGACTTTGCATGTGTTTTTGGACATGCCTAATTTAATCAAGTAAAATAAGACAAATCAAACGTAATAATTCCAACCATATTACAATTGAGTTCATTATTCATCGACTCCACCATCAAACACACCATGGTGTCAGACTACCTTTATAGCCACAGCTGACCTGGGGCAGATGTGACAGCCATGGCAAACTTAAGGCCTCTCTTAACACATTCACAGACACATTCAGACATTGGCAAGGTGACAAAGTGTCTTGGTCAAGGGCATAGCAGTAGTATCCATTGCTTGAAGTGATGGCCACAGCTTGCCCACAGCTACCACAATTACAATTTCTAAAATATTACGAGGTGTTGTTCTGGGGTACGACAAAAACACAACAATAATGCAAACTTCACTTTAAGAAGCCTATTTTCCCTCATTCCCATTACCAATATCTTCAGGATAAAATAACTGTGCTGCCGACAACATCAGTCAGCCCCAATACAGAGAGCGTACAGAGAGTGTACAGAGAGTGTGCAGATGCATCCTAATTGCCCAAATTAATTCATGTGGCTGCTGGGAAATCTTGTCAGCGTGAGGAAATGATGAATCCAAACATGAATGGGATACAGCAGCGAGCAAACCACAAGGCTTCAGGCAGACTTCACCAACTCACAACTCTGCCAAAGGAAAGTGAAAGTGTGAAAGGTTGTCTGCTGTTAACCCTGCGACTAACCCCAAATTTACACCGAGGTGTAACTAAGCAGAACGTATTACGAGCGACTCAAAGAAAATCAGTTGAATCAAACAACAGGTTAAACTAACTTATTTGACACATTGAATGCAACACTGGGGCATGTCTGCAGATAAACTCAACACTAGCCTCCAAAAGTCGTTAATATTGGCTTACCTCCAAAGAATTGTCACTATACAGTCCCATGCCTTCTCTTTCTTTTGTCATGGCCTTGAGCCAGGTTATGACAGTGTATAATCCTTGTATAACACATGCCTGGGTCATAAATCAACTTATGCCCTCGTATAGTGATGCCTCAGTGTGTATTTCACTGCTACGTGCTTCCATGCCTTTATTTTGAAAATGTAATGGAAGTTAATTTTCTTAACGCGCTCAATTGCAGCAATCCTTATGATAAACACACCCCTCAAATGAACACAGATAAGCCACAGAATCCAAAAATGTCACCCAAAGCACTCTAGACCAGGGGTGTCCAAACTATGGCCCGGGCTCAAAAGTATTTTTACTGCCTGTGACTTTACATAATCCAACTAAAAGACACATTCAAACTGTAACAAGATATCCTTCCACATTTATCTGTGGTTATTATATAGAGGGACACTAAGTAAAAATATGTGTCCAGAAAACAGATACAACTGAAGAGGACTTTTGGTGAAGCAGAATCGGTCACCTCAGAGAATGGCCTTCCTTGGTATTCATTTTTGACAATGTGGCCCTCAGTGAAAAAAGTTTGGACACCCCTGCTCTAGACCAAAGCAAATGTATTATAATGATAATTATTTGTATACGGTATATACAATATATAATCTATTGATAATAAAAGAAAATGCCAGAAAATGAATTTTTGTTAGATTGTATTTATATTTTATGAAGTAAAAAAGCAAACACTGATCCTAAAACAACTATTCATGTATATTTTCTAAAATGTTGCAACATTTATGCATATAATAACTTTAACAAATGTACTTAATGATCCCTTTACAATGACACCAAGATGTGGTTTGCATTTTCCGAGTAGTGGATTTCAAAATACACTTAGAGTTCAAAGGGTTGTTAATTCAAACTAAATAATAGGGACCACTCCAGGTTGATGTATTCATTTTTTACATCATATATTTCTTAGACCATAACATTCCACTTGAAATGTATCTATACACTGCAAACTGTTTATTGTTGCGGGGGTAAATATCAGAAGAGCGTTTGTGGAGAACAAAGACAACAGCTCCGGGGGTATTTTACCAAAGAGAAGAGAACTCTGCCCCCAGCTCTATTGCTAATGCCTGACGAGTCTTTGAAGAATGCGGCCGTACTGTTGAAGCCACTCTGTGCATTCGTAATGGATTAACAGCTAACGGCCAGATAAATTACCCCTGTCTTTGATAGTTTTACTCCATAGTATTTGTATAACACTGTGCAGATAGCGTTGGTAGAGGCTCTAGTTCAGCTAACAGGGAGGCTGATGAGGTTGAAGCCAAGAAAGAATATGATTGCTAAAAAAATTAGTTTTTTTGGTGGCTCGGGCATCTGTTTCGGATGCCCCCTGGACGCCTCCCCCGGGAGGTGTTCCAGGCAAGTCCCACTGGAAGGAGTCCCCGGGGAAGACCCAGGACACGCTGGAGGGACTATGTCTCTCGGCTGGCCTGGGAACCCCTCGGGATTCCTCCGGAGGAGCTGGAGGAAGTGTCTGGGGAGAGGGAAGTCTGGGTGTCCCTGCTTAGACTGCTGCCTCCGCGACCCGGCCCCGGATATGCGGAAGAAGATGGATGGATGGATGATTGCGCTATGATTGTGAGGCACCACAGAGCTGATTAGCCTTCCTCAATCTTTTAAACCCATAAAATGTGGATTTCTCAAAGTCTATGGCAAAAATGAATTGGAATTGAACCAGAGGGGGGCGGGCACTGTTACGCTCTATAGGCCGTGCATGAAAACCACCTTTGTCTAATTCGATGTATTTCTCTCTGGTTTAGTTCCTACTTGCGTTTGCCCTCGCCGTGTATGTGGCCAGTTACCGGTCCATGTCGTCTATGGCCAAGCCGGCGTTTGCTGAAGATGGGAGCCTTCTAGATGGAGGAATAGACCTCAACATGGAACAGGGAATGGCTGAGTGAGTAAAATGAAGTAACAAAACATATTTTACTAAGAAAGGATGTACATTTGAGGTCCCATAGCAGCATAGCAGGTGGTGACATGAAGCGTGTTTTAAGTAGGACAGTGTGGGCAGTGAAACGGTAATAATTGTTTAAATAAATAATGTTATTAAATATATCATATTAGATAACTTTTTATATTGTCAGCTTCAGAAGTAGTTTGTGAGTCAAAATGTGGAAAACACACTCTCAATATGTGAGATGCTGGAATTGATCTAAAAAATACTGCACAGTTCACCACAAAGTTGGGCTTCTATTGGCCAAATGTGTTCAAATGTACAGTTCTTGCAATTGATTGTGAAGTAAAAATTTTTATAGATACACAAATCAAGTAATCAATTGGATAACAGGCAAAATGTCAATAAACGTCATGATGTAAAAGGTTCTTTATTATTTTGTAGTATATTACTTGAATTGGTTTGATTTGTATAACCGACAATAAGAGCAAAAGACAAGAAAAGGATTGAAATATTATAATATTGATAGTTTTGCAATATTCTGATGCGTCCCACACCTGGGACGCCGTCCTGGAAAAGGCATCAGACAGTAGGGGGCGTAAATGCTCTCGGCGGTCGGATAAAACTACTTAAACAGCCTACAAGACACGTCACAGTAACATCACTACAGGAAGTAGTCGAAACATGTAAAGCAGGTAAACAAAAGCTCTCTGTCTCAAAAAAAGAACCTTGAAAACACATAAACAACAATGTCATGCAATTCATACCTGCTTTTTCACAAAAAAGCTTTTGTAGACATTCCCCAGATCAGATTTGACTTCAGAGCAGGCATCATCAACCTTGGTGAGAATAGCCATCTGAGGAATCTCTGCAAATAAATAATATATAATCAAGGCTATTTAAATGCAACTCCCATACTGTAAAAAAATCAACAACAAACAAAAAGCATGTGTTTTACTCAGGTCTCGTGCTGCAAGTCGGACTTCTCTCATCTTCTTCATGAGTTCTTCACTCATTAATGAAACTGTACTGGCCGAGACCACACACACCAGAACATGTGTGTGGTCATTTACAGTGGGCTCACTGATGTAATGTGAGTCTGCATTGGTAAATGGAGATTGTGGATTAAACTGTAAAATAAGATATTAAAGAATATTTCATTTGCCGTTAAAAAACTCTGTACAATTGATCTAAAAAACAGTTTTTTATTAATCTAACCGCATATCCATCCTTCACATGTCCCTTCATGGCCAGTTTGATGTCATCTACACACATCCCTCTGTTTGTGCCCTTCTCGAGACCCATGACGTCATTGAAGACAAATGGATAAAAAGTCCCTGGTCTTCCTTTTTGGATTTTATGGGTTTGATACTGTTTATAAAAAGTCAAAACAGTTATATCACAATAATAATAGTTCATGAATTATGTCATACCTTCACAGTAAAGCTGTCAAGACCGACACCAGCTAATGCCCGACCAGTCATTTTGCCTCGTAAAGTAGTTTCCACAGAGTTGATAAAACTGGATTTCCCAGAACCAACGGGCCCATGAAGGAGAATCCTGATGTGCTCAACGTCCTTATTGTCCGGCTCATATCTATCAAAGTACTGCAGGTATTCATCCTTGTCCCTGAGGGGAAAATACAGTGTGTTGAATTTGTGCTTGTCCCTGAGGCAGATCTAAATCCTGCCACCAGTGCTAAATGAAGAGGTTTTACAGTGACAGCAATTATTTTAACCCTCTGAATCCCACGCACTGATTTGAGAGAAGTACCTTTTTCACCTTTCTTCCTATAGGCCTCTGATCATGAACGTTTAGTTTTAGTTTTCTGGGGATTTTGTGAAAAAGGCCTTGAAGTAAGTTTTATCAAAATGAACTGTTATGAAATGATTTGCTATAGCACAAGAAAGGGATTCATTTAGAAACTACTAAAAATGTATTTAGGGCTATTGACTTGAAATTGTCAATTTTAACTCTCATACCACAATGAGTTAATACCTGACTGAAAGGTTAAGATATTCTTTTAAAATGCAAGTTACATATTTGGTCGCCAAAAATATGCAATTTCACATTTTTAAAAAAAGGAAGATGATTTCAATTACATGGATATTTTGTACCCAAGTTAAACCACATTTAACTAGGGCATAGTTGATTTCCCACAAGAAAATGAATGTATGTCTCTATCTCACATTGCCTATGAATGAATGT